>CM059871.1:250580-317512 GCA_030490815.1 Acer saccharum | reverse complement strand
TTTACCCAAACCCTGTGGCAAACACTGGATTGGAAAGATCTTGGAAAGAGTGACGTGGGCCCCATGCGTTGCTGTGATGTTGCCACATGGCATTTGGGTTAGAATTTGGGTTGGTTTTGGGTCCAATAGCATTACTCAGTATATGGTAGCTAACCAAAAAATTTAAATAAATGAAAGTACAGTGTGCACAACGATCAACGACTGTATTGGTCAACTATATACTATAAAAGATCTACTGTGCATAAGGTAACGAAAATAACTCTTGCTGTATAAAAGTAAAAACGCAATATCGGAAATCGGATGGATCAGATAAGAGTTGTCCTGAAGGTGGATAAAAGCCCATCTTACTAAAAGAAAACGTCTTTTACCAAACAAAGCCCAATAGATAATAATAATCTATTAATAACTAATAAGAATAAGAACCTCTAATCGAAGATATCATCGTCTCGTCTGTATTTGGAGACAATGTTTATGCATTGTTCGAACAAGAAAATCATCGGTGGGGTATATCTGGACAAGTCTTTCTACACCCAAGTTGCATGGTTCGCAATGGATTCAAATGTTGTCTGTGGAAAGTAAAAATAATCCTTAATACTACAAAATTCTTTACGCGAGGAAAAGACAAACAACTTATACGAAACACGGTAGCAGAATAAATTCCTTACACGATAAAATCTAAAACAATTGATTACACGATCTAATACACAGGCTAAGAAAAGACAAACATGCAACAACATTCTTTACGCGAGGAAAAGACAAAAAACTTATACGAAACACGGTAGCAGAATAAATTCCTTACACGATTAAAATCAACAACAATAGATTACACGATCTAATACACACGCTAAGAAAAGACAAACATGAAGCATGCAGATTAAACTAGGAGGATTTTGCACTAACAAATTACACGACCATAACATAAAGGGGATGGACAAAAAAAAAACAAAAAAAAAAAAAACTACAGCGTTGGTAACTCATAAAAGGCTGTTTTGATCAAATTCACAGCATAAACAACGTAGTCCAATGTGGGGTACAAGATTGTGTACATGAAGTTCTCATTTCGTACTTATTAACGGATCAGGAATCTGTGTGTTTTTTTGTTCCCCTTAGATTTGAACTAGATTGTTGAGACTTGAGACCTAATAATAAATGAAAATACATGTGCCTACCTGTGGTTGCTATGCAAGAAGAGATCCGTGAACATCCCTTATAAATATAAGCACATATTAGCCATCTAGGATTGCAAAATCTTTATAAGTAGATCGGGTAACTTTTTCGGTGATGTTTTTAAGGGGATAAGTAGCCTACAAATTCTTTGGGAAGAGACCAGACTGGAGGAGAACCTACCCGATTGAGGTTTGTAAATAAAGGGGCAATTACACCTAACGTCAAACAATACAGAACCGTTATCGTAAGCTGATATTACAAGCAAGGACTACTCAAACAACTGAATGAAAGAAAAATTAAATAGATCACATATTACACGCATTTTCCTTAAAACCAAAGTAGAATGACACATTGTCGATGAATAAACCTAAGAGTGCCGATAAAAGGTTCTCAAATCAGAGGAACTTGTTGGTGCAGCATTCTAAACTGGGTCATGATATCACCTGATGGATTAGGGTTAATAGCCAGAGGGACAAGTTTGTCTATTGTGTCCAGGTCTGTGACATATACTGCAAGTGCATGGAGGCTTGGTTGGCCCAGATGCATCAAACGCTGGTTTCCGGCACCCTGATTTGTTGTGTCCCTTTTCAGAGCAATTTGAACAAGTCTCCTGGTTGTACTTAATGGACTTTCTCTATCTTCTAGACCGTCGACGCAATTTTAGCTCATGCTCGGGACCTGATAAATTCTTGTTTATACCTGATGCAGAAAGGCTTACTAGATCAACAAGGTGCAATGGATTGTCATCATGTGTAGGGCGTAGCGGTAAATCTTATGGACTGATTTCATTAGAGCAAGGACACAATGGCGAGTTGATATTGGCTGAGCAACCCATGCCGCCTTCTTCATCCTCAGCAGTAACAACAGTTGGACAATGAACTTTCTCGTCTTTAGCATAATTGCCGTGATTGCTGCGGTTAGCAGATTTCTTACTGACTGTACCGCCGAGTGGGCTTTGGGGAAATATAGACTTCCTGATTGATGGCGGAGTTTTTGATTCATCTACGGGGAAACCACTCGGAACAAATTCATTGCTACCAGTTGTGGATCTGTATCCGGATGAACTCACAACAGGGCTGCCTGTAGATTTACACTTCACAATGGGTGGTGGCGTACATGCCTGGTCACCAGTACAACCGATGGTGATGGAGGTACATTTGGATTTCAGATCACGAGTCACAGTTAATTGGTCAACCAGGCTTCGTAACTGTTTGTGAAACACCGACACATAACATTTAGGATTCTCTTTGTTATGCGAAACGAAGATCTATAAATCTAAGTCATAAATCATTTCAACAATGGAGCCATCAATTCTAGTACTTATCTTGAAGTCCACGTCATCAGAATTTAAGCCAAATCGACTACATATCTTCTCTGCCAATGTTTTCAAAGTCTCCTTCACTGTCACTGACAAAAAGAAAACAGCTTTAGGGTTGAACTGTCCATCTTCCCACTGTCCATCGTAGTTCACTATCAACAGAACCATATTCCTGAAGCTGTGTGCAATAGATTTAATCAGTTCTATCATCATGGAATTAAAATTAAAATACATGTCATCAATGTCATCAGACGGATTAAAATAATGTCATCAGACGGAAAATGTCATCAATGTTTTATGGAATTACATTCCATGATGGATCATGGAATGTAAAATGTAATGTCGTGTTGTGGTAGGAGGATCATGGAATGTAATTTAGTGTTGTAATGGTAGGATCATGGAATGTAATGTAATGTCATGGAATATGGGAGGATCATGGAATCTCATTTCATGTCATGGAGAATCTAGGAAAGTCATTCCATGTCATGGAGAATCTTTCCATGTCATGTAATCTTGGAATCTGGGAGGATCATGGAATCTCATTTCATGTCATGGAGAATCTAGGAAAGTCATTCCATGTCATGGAATGTCGTGTCATGGTACGATCATGGAATGTAATGGTACGATCATGGAATGTAATGGTACGATCATGGAATGTCATGTAATTTTTGAATCTGGGAGGATCATGTAATCTCATTTCATGTCATGGAGAATCAAGGAAAGTCATTCCATGTCATGGAATGTCGTGTCATGGAATGTAATGTAATGGTTCGATCATGGAATGTAATGTAATGATCATGGAATGTAATGTAAATACGACGACACAGGGAATGCAATAAAACTCCTAATCTGACATCTGACATAAACAAACACAAACAGGCCGCCGCGACGAAGATAAAGGGGACCTTCTCAATCCTTTTCAACATATATTATGACTATGATTGAAATCAATCATATGTAGTATTTAGACTGACATAAACATATGTTATATCTTGAATATGAAAGAAATCAATCATATGTATTTTTTAGACTGACATCAACACACACAGGCCGCCGCGACGAACAGGATGACCCTTCTCAATCATTTTCAACATATGTTATTATAGTTACAGTTCGAGTTCTAAGGAGATACATACCTTCTCTGATATTGGGGATGGCTGAAACAAATTAGGACAGCTTCAATCACGGCAACGAATCGACAACTGGAAATACGATTATGGCGAAGAATCGGAGATACGAAATATCGCGGGTAATGGGGTGCTATTTTTACATGTAAGGGATTGGGTTAACCGACTTGCATTTCAATTTAATAAGATGCATATAATAAAAGAGATAATTCCATATAATAGCCATAAAATCAGTTGGAAGCCGCACCGTAATTTAGGGATTGGGTTTGGGGATTGCCTTCGTCTGAGATATAAGAAGGAGACGGGGTCATTTTGGACCTCTTACATCAACAACCACTGACAACTCTCCAGGGGTATACTTATCAAAGAACCCACTAACTTCCACCACACAATCCATGATCCATGATCATATTGGTTGATCCATGATCATATTGGTTATATTTGGTTTTTTTAAAACTAGTGGCTATATGTAAAAATTTGAAAACCAAAGTGGCTATTCTATGGAATTATCTCTAAAAAAAATAAAAAATTGATATTTAAAATAAAATTAGGGTTTAAATGTTGGTGTCATTGATGAGAAAAGTATTTTGATTTATTTAATTTTAATCAAGTTATTTATTCTTTTAATCATTTTATTTAAGGTTATTTTATTAATAATTTATTTTAATAAAATATAAATATATAAATCATATATTTGGATGACAGTTGTTACCCTTAAATAAATATCTCTCGATTAAATTGATAAGAATAGTCAATGAGATAGAAGATAAAACGAAATATATATTAAAAAATATACAAGTTAGCTAGAAAGAAGAATAATTTAGGCCAAAAGGTTATCTTAATATAATTCTAATCTCTTCCGTTTGAATTTAAACAAAATATCTTATATTTAGTGTGTATACATATATACACACTAAATATAATTATTCGCTTTAAAAAACAAAAGAAAAAATTGATATAAAAAAAAATCTAAAATAGATTAATGTCATCCCCTTATTTACCAAAATGCCACTCATTGGATGAAATGACCATTAGTGTCACAAAGTTCGCCAAAAATGGCCATTTTGGAACAATTTTCCAATCTAGTGGCCATTTTGATAGTGTGTCATGAATTCGATGGCCACCGGGGTAATTATCCCTTTATTTTATAATATCATCTAAAAAAATCTGATCAAATTTTTTTGAGTTATTCTATTGGCACTCTTACTACTAAACTAATTATGCTCTACTTTTTAAAATTTTGATTTAATTATATAAAATTAAATGATTTTATTAATTTTTTTATTTATTTACAGGAATACCCTTTTACATATTTTTTAAACTTAATACAACCTATATCTTTTTCAAAAAAATAAAAAATAAAAATAGACTTTATCTCTAATCTTTATATACAGTTTTCTCACATCCATTCGTAGGACTTGTTTTTTCTTCTTATTTCATGGTGAAGCCATCCTTAAAGATTGTGAGTGTGATATTGATCGTTCGATGATTTTTTTGAATGATTGAGTTAGGGTTTTGGTGTGGTTTCTTTTCGACGTAGATTAGGTTTTCTTGGTTTCAATTCTTGGTACGATTTCGTTGTTTTTTTTTTTTTTTTTTTGGTAAATAACATTAAACTAACTTTGGAAGAACCGAAATAAAATCTATATATTTATGAAAATGAAAAAGAAAATAACAAACAAAATGAAACCCAAGAAATCCAGAAAATCAAAGCCAGTAAACTTTTATCTTTCTTTCTTTATTTTGGATTTTTTTTTTTTCACTTCAAAAAATATATTATTTCAATTTGGAAAAAAAAAAAAAAACCTGAAAATCAAATCCCATAAATTGAAAATTTTTTTTTTATTTTTTTCCTTTTTTTCCTTTTGTTTTGTTATTTTCTTTTTCATTTTCATAAATATGTTTTTTTTTTATATATTATTATTATATATGAGTTTATTTTACATTATATAAATATGTGTTTATTTTTGTTATTATTTTTTTGATGATTTTTTCCCTTTTAAATTTATGGGCTTTGATTTTCTTTTTCATTTTCATAAATATGTTTTTATATATTATTATTAAATATGAGTTTATTTTAAATTATATAAATAGATTTAAATTAGTTTAAACAAATTATATAACTATATATACATTTAATTCAACAAACCTTCAACAATGCACTAGAGTAGCTCAGTTGGTTAAAGCTTTTGGGGTTTAACCTTAAAGTTGAAGGTTGAAGGTTTGATCCCTGATGGAGGCTTTTTAATTTTTTCCAAGGGTTGATCAACTATTATTGAAACTAGAGGGACTAAAAGAAAAAATTAAAAAATAACAATAAAGGGTAAAATTGTATTTTTACACTTTCTATTATAGTTGACCGTTAGTTTTTTGGTCAAATGGACTAAAGTGATGTATTTTGAAAAAATAAGGGACTAAAGTGATAATACCCCATACAAATTGCGATATCAAATTTCATTATCGTAACTAGAAAGAAAATTTCAACGCTTTTTACACGGCATGCAATTCAGTCAACAGTATTCTTGGCAAGTTGGGCTTTAATGCTTTATAAGGACCTTTGATGGAAAAGGCTTGGAAGTTGGAAGGCGAATGAAAAAATTTCAAATTTATTTGATAATATCATCTAAAAAAATCTGATCAATCCACTACTGAACTATTTATGCTCTACTTTTTAAAATTTTGGTTTAATTATATAAAATTAAATGATTTTATTAATTTTTTGATTTATTTCAAGGATTACCCTTTTACATATTTTTCAAACTTAATACACCCTATATCTTTTTGGAAAAAAAAATACACTTCATCTCTAATATTTATATACAGTTTTCTCACATCCATTTGCAAGACTTATTTTTTCTTCTTGTTTCATGGTGAAACAATCCTTATTAGATGAGATTTTTTTTCTTCTATAGTCGATTGGATTGTTGGTGGTAGATTATGAGTGTGATATTGATTGTCCGATGATTTTTTTTGAACGATTGAGTTAGAGTTTTGGTGTGGTTACGTTTCGTTTCGTCATAGAATAGGTTTTCTTGGTTGCGATTCTTGATACAATTTCATTGTTTTTTTTTTTTTTTTTTTTGGGTAAATAACATTAAACTAACTTTAGAAGATCCGAAATAAAATCGACAAAAGAATTGATACAAATCATAGAATGCCTGGAAGACCTGAAAGAAAATAAATCGAGAGAAAAAAAAAATAGCAAACATGGATTAGGAATTTGAAAAAAAAAAACAAAACAAAACAAACACGTAAAACAATAAAATCAATAAATACTAAATATAAGAAACATGAGATAGAGATCTGAAAGAAAATATAAACAAAAATAGTAAATATTCAGCTATTTGAAATAATCTCGCTTACCACTCGAATTGGCCAGGCCAAAAAGTGAAGAAGACATGCTGTCATTAGGGTATTGAAATAAGGAAAGTAAGATTTTATTAGTTTTACTTTGTACATATTTTTTTTTTAATAAAAATTGTATGTCTCTTTAAGTAATTTGATAAAAAGAAAAAAAAGGACACTAAATAATTTTAAAAGTGGGGTATAAATAGTTAAGTAGTGCGTGTGTCAATAACACCATTTATTTTTTTTAATTATTATAAGAAATATTATAATAGGACTACTAGGATGGTAGGACTTGCTGAGTTCAAACAATTATTTTTATATAAATTTAATTCATTATAAATACAAAACAAAATTTCTCATTATAAAATTAGATTGTAATTTTTTTTAAGAATAAATATTGTAACTTTACATTTTTTTAATAATTTTTTTCTTGTTATTATTTATTTATTAATATTGTGTTTTTTGTTTTTATTTATTTTTTAATGTAAGATTATTTAATTTATTTTGATTAAGTGTTCTATTTATTTTATTTTGTCTAAACTTCATTATACCATTAATTAATATATATATAAACCTCATTTTAATATGCTCTTAATTTTTCAACATTTTATTATATATATTTTTTTCTTTTCAAGTTTCCCATCTCGTTAAAATTTTTGGATCCGCCACTGGTTTCAGTATCGTTACCGAAAGGTTATTAATCTTTGGATTTCAATCCAAGGGCATACAAAAAAAGAAAGATTTTTAATTTTAAAAAATAATAACTATAAGAAAATAAATCTATCTCTTCTAACCTCTCTAGCTAGCAACTATGCAGTTCCTATATTATAGTTAAATCCTATATTTTAATTTATTTTTAGTAATTTATTTAAAGGATATTTTAGTAATATACTATTATAATAAAATAAATGGAGTGCTTCTCCTTACAATCCGATTTTTTCTTTTTACACATTTTTTTTTTCTGAAGACATTCCATTCTAAAATTTTAAATTTTAAAGAAAATCTAAAGACACTTCATTTTGTTCCAAAATTATCTCTTCTATCTTTTGATACTTCTATTCTAAAGACACTCTATTAAAAAAATAAAATAAAAAATTCTAAAGATACTCTATTTTATTTTAACATTACCCATTATTTTTTTAAAATTTGAATTTGAATTTTAACATATATTCAAACCGAAAAAGAAAATAAACATAAGAACATTATTACTGCGTTTTATTTTCAACTAACCAATGTTCATTTCTATATTTAATATTTGCCCAGGATCTTCAAATTTACATCATTTTCTTTTCAAAACGGAACTATTTTCGTAGCATATATTGTACAGCCTTCTACGTATGCAGGTTCATCAACCAAACAATTCAGATTCCTTTAATTGCATCACTTGCTTCTGTCTTTGAACACCAAAATGATGACGAATGGTTTTGTTTGATTCTCGTGGCAAACTCCCTATTTTCTGGCAAATATTACTTGCAGGTTGTGAACTTCGGCAGCAGTGAGGTAATTCTAAAAATTTCTGTGGATGGATTAGATAAGTCCATCTAATAATGTGATGGAAAAGAACTCCTTGAAGAAAAACTTATTCTGGCTACATATTATTGTCCATCACTTTCCAATCAAGAAAAACTTCTTCTGGTAGCACAGAGTGTCAACAATATCTCTGAAAAAAAAAGGGATTTTTAAGGAGAATTTTTTTGGATCACAATAGAGCCACCCTTTTCATTATTAATTGCTTCTAGCAAGGTCACTGTCTTTACATATATAACAAGTATTCCATTATGTTTTCCAAGTCGTCTCTTTGAGTAGATAACAAGTTGAAGAAGCTATTGGGCCTCTTGCCAATATGGTTGGACTCTCCAATTGTAGCCTCCACCACCAAGGTTCAACACCCATGGCACGCGTGTATATATATACATATATTCTTTGTCCCTCCTTGGCTATCAAGTGTGGGTGCTCTCTCCCCTTTAGTGGGAGCAGTTGTCCGGGCTGTGCTAGTAGAGTCCTATTCTTGCAGGGTCCCCACAGTTATTGTAATTTTACAAAAAAAAAAAAAAAAAAAAAAAAAGTTGAAGAACATTCTGTTTAATATGTGTTCCATATAATCCTAGACTTGGTACGAAGATTTATCCAAGTCAAGGTCAATGCCTTTATTGTTTTTTTTTTTTTTTTTCTTTCTTAATTTTTATTGTCACATACACTTGGAAATTTTGGTTCCAGTTGATTATTCTTCCAGTACTGTGATTGTGACATAAGTAATAATACTTTATTGTGTTGCCTGAAAATTTTTTCATTTCTTAGTTTGTCAGACATTAATATATAATTTGTGATACCCAAATACTTATTGCATTATTAATTTATTATAGTCCCTAATTACAACAAAATGTTGGTTCAGCCACAGTCATGGGCAATGGCTAATCTGATCTATGTCAATTTGTTATCTCCCCTGTAATGTTTTATGATCATCATTTTGTAATATTATAGATTTATTAACTTCAGATTTCAAATCAGTTATGATTAAAGCAAGAATATATAAATATATATATATATATATATATATATATATAGTAAAACCTCTATAAAATAGTATTGTTGGGACCGGGAAAAATTATTATTTTAGAAGGGTTATTTATTTATCGATAAATGACTAATTTATTAATTTAAAAAGGAGTTTTATGTTTTTACTACTTTTTATTTTTAAGTTTTATATTTTTACTTGTAGATGTATTATACATATTTTTGACCAAGATACATAAGTACATAGAAGTTAATAAGTACAAACATATTAAAGGTTATCGAATGTTTGACAAATGTTGAACTATTTTTTTTGCCTCCTAATACAACATCTAACATTCAACCATGCGTTGCTGGGATTATTCAAGCACTAAAAATTCATTAGCGTCGTTTCTACTCTTGCATCTTGGAGGGTTACGAGGTAGGAACAACATATATCAATTATTAATTTATATATTCATTGGTACCTAATAAAGGTCTTCGAAAAAAAAATTATTATCTTATGCATTTAGCGAGGTTATTAATTTAGTCCACAGGCCCAAGTCGGGACCATAAGATTTTATTATTTAAGCAGGGTTATTAATTTATCGAACATTCATTTATCGAAGTTTTACTGTATATATATATGATAATAATATATGTTTTTTTGGATTTCAAAATGATTAGAGAATTATTAATAAACTCAGAAGTTTTCCGGTCCGATGAAAATGGTTTTCAACAATAACAATAATAATAATATATTATTTCCTAATAAATTTGATAACTGCAAATAATTTTAGAGGCTTCCATGTGAATTTTCCAACAAGTCTTTATCAAGGCTAGATTGCCACAAGTCAGATATAATTGAGTTATAATAATTATCTTGTAGGGTTCAAAAAAATTTTGTCACTATTTGGGGCGCTTTTTGTAAGACAGGCATCACATTACTAATTTAAGTTTAAAAGGCCCATATTTAGGTGACCAGACAAAAATACCCATTTTTGTCACTTTGTGTCTTTTTCAAACATTAAGAGAAAACCTTTGAGAGAAAAAACCTAACGGCACAATAGTCCTAAAGGCGACCAAAATCTGACAACGAACTCACTGGCGAATTGAAAAGACAGTGGTAAGTTTTTGTCTCTCAGACGTTTTTGTTCTTGATAAGTTTATGTGTGTTTGATGTTGTATGCCATTTTCATCATGTAGATTAGGTTTGTTTTGATTTGTTCTTGATTATGTTTGTTTGATGAGGTTAGGTTAGGGTTTTAGTTTATGAAAAAAATTATTTTGAAGACGATGAAGATCTGGGTTTCCGTGCCTTTTTGAATTTTTTCCGAGCCTTATATAACTGTCCCCGAGCTTTTTAAAATGTTACTCGAGCCTTTTATAATAGTCCCTAAGCTTTTTAAAATTTCCGAGCCTTTTTACATTAGATCCGAGCCTTTTCAATAGTAATTTGAGCTTTTTAATTATTTATGAATAGGTTAGTGAATTTTGATTCTCCAAGCCTTTTAATACACAGTTCGAGCCTTTTCATACACTACCCGAGCCATTTAATGAAGTGTTTGAGCCTTTTCATGCACTACCCAAGCTTTTTAATGAAGTGTTCGAGCCTTTTCAGATGCTGCCCGAGTCTTTTAATACACTGCTCGAGCCTTTTTGTTTGAGCGTTTTCATGAACTTATATGCTTTTTTTTCTGTGAATATGCAGATGATGAATCAGCTAAAGGATTCGCTTTAAACCCTTGTAGGAGCATGGTACAAGGGAAAAATTACTCGGCATGACCATTCCGATGACCTTAGAGATATCGACACCGCACTTGACAGTGTACCTGAACATCTGAAGATCGAAGACCGACGTCGGTATACTGAGTCGTGTTTTGGTCATTTCCTTCAGATGCATCGGGAGATTCAGTTTTCGGCTGGGATTATCCATCGGCTGCTTTTGCGCTAGTTGCATCACGATGGCTCGGAAGATGAGATGAGATTTTTGTTAGGTAAGCATTATGTCCGGTTCTTGAAGATTGAGTTCTGTCTAATCACCGGTTTGAAGTTCGGAGTCATTCTCGACATGGCAAGCTATGATATGGTAGAGAATGGCATGCACGAATGGTACTTTCAGGGTCGAGTCATCGAGTTTGAAGAGATGAGAGCGGTGCTGCGGAGCAGTACAATACGGTGAAGTGCTGCTTATTGTTTATGCTCAACTAAATATTGATGGGGTTAGACGAGAGAGTTAAAGTTCCATTATGGCAGTTTTGCCTAGTTGAGAACTTGGACGCTTTTGATGCGTTCCCATGGGGCGTACACGTGTATAGGCGGTCTATACATGGTTTCAAGCATGCGTTGGATGGTCGACAGGAGCGGTTCGAACAACGACAGTAAGAAAAGAGCGCTGACATACACACCACCGAGACGTACAACTTATACGGTGTATCGCATGCATTGTTTGTGAGAATTTAGAATTTGAAGCCGTACTTTAATTGTATTTTTTTTATATGACTGATGTATTTACTTCCGTATTTATCTATTACGTAGATATTTGCTTTTGAGGTTATCCAACTCAACGACCGGGGGGAAGGGACAAGCTGGATACCATTTTCACCGAAAGGGTAAGTATATTTTTTGTTAATGTTCACTAAAATGGTAAGCATTTTCATATAGTTATTAGTATGTATACAATTACAATGATCTAACTCTGATTTCATATGTTTACGCGGTGTGAATTGGTGCCAATGGCTGTTGACAGGGCTCAACAGTATTACGAAGGCATAGACCTGGTAGGCAGTTTGTATGATGTCGATGCCGTTGATATACCTGGTCACCTCCAGGATCCCGAACGACATAGGACTACTGGACCCAGTGATATGAAGGGTCAGTATTCCAGACCTAGTGATACGGAGGTTTCAAACTAGGAGGGTCGCAGTGGGAGTACTGTGAGGAGGTGTAAGGTTCATGATTTGTATTGGCTTGATTCCATTGCAAAACGCTCTATATTTGTAATAGTTGTTGCTTAAGATGTTTTTGAAAGAAAAGAAGCTTCAAAGTTGAAGAGCAACGTCTAGTGCAAATATCGTCTTCAAGAGGTGAAAGCGTCAAAGGTATACTTAGACTTCTATTCTATTGCAAAGCATTAGAGCACACACACACCATTCATACACGTGTGTCCCTGCATCATTGTTCAAACATTTGGTATAACACATTCACACACTTCTTAGTATGCACATGCATTGGTCTCTTAAAGACAAACATTGTAGAATTGCATGCTTTGTGACTATCTCTTTGATATGGCATGCTTGTGTGAATTTGTGTTTATTTATTTGTGTGTTTTGTATTTTGGACTTGAATATGTTCTTATTTAATTCCTTATTGAGTCCTGGTCATTTTGGTTACTCATTCATAAGGTTTCGAGTCCAAATGAGTTAGCTACACTACTTTACATTCTCATTCCTTGAGTTGACTTCATTGTCATTTTCCGAGATGATTTCTCAACCATTTTTCAAATTTTTGTAGTCTTAGTCATGCATGAGGGAGTCACGGTTCGTAATCCAAAAATGGATTCAAAATCGGAGTTCGGATGCCTAAGATATGGCTGAAGAACGTGAGGGAGTGCGCGAGAGAGCAAGCGAAGCCAAGTGGCCAAGCTTGGCCAAGCCGTGTGGGAGCCGTGGGGCCCACGGCCAAAGCACCCCTCTGGTCCCGTGTGACTCACGTGCCCCCCACGGAGTGCTGACATGGCAGCCTCTTATTGGCCCACGTCTTCTTCTCTCTTCTCCATCTCTTTTTCCTCCATTTTTATTCGAAATCCCGTGCAGAATTCTCTACAATTTTCGATTTCTTATTTTGATCATATCTCTCTCATTCAACTCCGAATTGAGTGATTCAAAGCCAAAATTGTTGGTCTTGAAGAGAGCTACAAACCCCAAGCATTTTCAGAGCCAGTTGAGTTCGTCATTGTTCCCAGTGATCTGATTTCAGTTCGTGACTCAACTTTTGTATGTGAAACTTCTTCTTCTCACTTCATCTTTTGATCATTTCCTTTAATTTTCCTAATTGATAGATGATATGTGTTTAGAATGTTGTTAGATCATATTCTAGGGGTGGTTGATCTATTGATTGTTAAGTTTTAGCCATTTGATTTCAATTGAACATATATTGCTAAACTTGACCTATCTTGAAATTGATTCTAGAAATGTTATATATGATGTGCCTCATGTTATTTTCTAGGTTTAATTTCATCATCTAAGAACTAAGATTTTTGTGTGATATACTGAATATTCATATCTTGTTCTTATTGATTCACATGCTTTGATTTCTAGATACATTTGTGATTGTTTGTTGAAAGCATATTCTAGATTATCATTAAGCATGTTCATAGAGCTTGATTGATCATCTTGCTTTATTTGATTGTGTTTGCATCATTTGCATCACCTAGATCATTGCCTTGTAATATGTGGAAGTCTCTTGCAAAGTGAGTGTAGCTTTGTCTTGAGCAAGAAGTCTTCGCTAGGAAAGTGTTCCGGATAGCCAAGCAAGAAGTCTTGATTAGAGTCAGGAGGACTCGGATAGTCAAGCAAGAAATCTTCCTAGAGACGTGAGCGTCTTGGATAGGAAGTTGCTTTCTAGAGGTGTAGGACACATCTCAGATAGAAAGTAGGTGTAGTGGTTCACTTGCCCAAGGGTAGATTAGGAGATGATAGCTTGAGCGGATATCTTGTGTTGATAGCTTGAGCGGATATCTTGTGTTGATAGCTTGAGTGTGTAAATCCTTTTCGTATAGTGGATTGCTTTGCCGGTGGTTGTGGTATCAACCTGTGGATGTTTCCTCTTTGAGGTTTTACCACGTAAAAATCCTTGTGTCCATTTTCGCTTTATATTTCTTTATCTTTCAAGTTTTACTTTGATTGCATCTCTTGTAAAATGATTTACTCTTGATTTTGTTATTCACTTCATTAGTTGAATCTTTTCAAGTATGCATCTTCTTTGTTATATTCCGCATTATTTTTGAATATTGAAAGATTTGGTCATATACCTATTCACCCCCCCTCTAGGTATATATTACACTATATTACTTAAGGGAATTTCAGGAGGCTATGGCGGGTATGATTCACTTTGCCCAAACAGTCTTGACCTAAAGGTGATTCACGGGACGCGTTGGAGGGCATCCATAGGTACATAAAAATATTAGAACCACATTATTTAATTTCAATCGAGTGAACGGTTTTAGTATTGACAGAGTTCAAAAACCTTTCAGGATCTCTAGGATCGTAACTTCGTTGAAGTGATGGATGCTGTCCGAAAGAGTGATGAGAAATGAGATCAGCAGCAGTTGTTGGGTTTGATCTGGGCGCTTCAGGGTCCGACGTCGTAGTCCCGTGTGGAGGGTCCACCATTCGATGACCCACCATTCGATGACCATCATGGAGCCTTTAGTCCCACAGACAGGACAAGTACTCATCAGGATGGGATAGAGACCCGACATAGGCGGGCACCTACTACGGAGGCACATACTATGGAAACAGTATCCGATTAGTAGAGTCCTGTTGTGACAGAATGAGAGGAGGTACCTAGTGGTAAAGAGGCAGCACTGTTGGTACAGGAGATACCTGGTGGTACAGAGACAGCATCTATGGAGACAGAGCAGGTATCTTATCGGATTTTACCAGACTAACATGTTCAGCCCCAGGACCTGGGATAAAGTGCCTCCTTACAGCGCACCCCTCCGGTTGATCCTAGTGCAACGTACCCCTCCATTCATTCCACGGGGACAAAGTTCCTTAGTCGTAGGGCACCCCTCGGGTCTATCCTAGCAGAGCTCACACCTGTAGGCAATCTACCGGGATGAAGGGGCTCTATACAGCACCCCTGCAGGAGATCCATGGGGACAGAGTTCCTCCATGCAGTGCACCCCTGCATCCACAAGGGCAGAGTTCCTCCTCACAGAGTACCCATTCGGTGGATCGCAGTGCTTCGGACCGGAGTCCCCCACCCCTTCAACGTCATGACTGGGTTCGCAGGTGAGGTTGGCAGCAGCGGAGCCCATACACTAACCCCTGTTGGTCGAAGAGGCCAAGGATTATGCCACAACCACCACATGTATGGGTGCCCCATGCATTGATAGATCCTGATCACCTTACGGTGTACCAAGCCTACAAGAGGAACTCAACGAGGGAATTGTAAGTATAATCGTAGATATTACAATCTTTTTATAGTATTTTGAAACACCTGAGTGAAATGACTTGGTTATCTTACTTCTTTAACAATTATGTAGACGTGATGTGGATCTACACATGCCAGTTGGTGTCCCTTGGTTCCACCAGTTTCAAACCAACTTCATGGAGTTAGAGGATACGGTATGTTTTTTACCGTAACTGTCTGTATAAGTTGTTTCAGAAATGGTAGAATCCTATCAATACAAAATATTGAAATTGTCAGCAAATTGATGCGTACTTGCATATTCTGCGAAAGCGTTAGCGAGCATACCCCATTTTCTACGATGCGAGCATCAACATACTGGATTCACAATTCTATATAAGTGTTTAAATTGTACAGTTTTCACTTGTGCATTGATGTGTTTCATACATCTTTTACCTTACATTTTTGTATAGTCATTGTTATGTGCCCGGTGGGAGAGAATGATAGGAAGTGGGGCCAATGCACCCCTTAGAGGTTGTTGGCCTTTATTGAAGCACCAGTGGTCCAAAGAGGACCGTACGGTGGTACGTGGATTGCTCTCGGTAGGAAACAAACCATGGCACGATGTTGACACCGTTAGTGTTTATATTACATGGTTTCAATTTGTGTACTAAATAAATTTGACATTGATAACACTTTGTTGAAACACCTACAGGTTCTGATTCCTTGAAACCTTGGAAGTACGCATTGGGCCTTGGCCAGTGTCGATCTCACAACAGGGAATATCTACCTGATGAACCCGTTTAGACAGGAGTTTCCATTTCGCCACAGGAAAATGCAGCTCGCGTGTTTAAGGTATTTTTTACCCTCGATGCTGCATGCGGTGGAGTTTCACGTTCGCAGACGGAGGGGCGATATGACGTACGAATTGAAGAATAGGGGTTTTACTTTTTTTTTTATGTGTCTAGAGACCGTGTGCCCCAACAAGATACAAGGTATGACTGTTTCAAGAACTTATTCTATCCCAATTGGTTTTAATAACATTCAATTGTAACGGTTGTTCATGTGGTGAATTGCAGGGATAACTGTGGTGCCCATACATTGAGATTGATAGAGTATCTGGAGGTGAACGGGGATAGGTTCGACTGGTTGGAAAACGATATGGCCACCATCCGGGAAAAGATGGACGTGGGGGTTTTTTGCAACTCGAAGGACTGGTCTTCGAGATAGTGATTTAGTTTATGTACATAACATTTGAGTAATGAAATGATAATTGTTTTTTTTTCACTTTAAGTGTTTGCAATTAAAAGTTCAACACACAGTTCATACATTCAAATCCATAAACAATACAACGAATTCTAAACACTATAACAAAGGATATAGTATGGCATTAAACGAAGAACTAAATTCAAATCAATTTCGGAACAAAAAATAAATAACAACAGTTCAACATAGAAGCATAACACAACTGTATCGAGCATGGTTCCCAAAGTCTGAACGATGTTGGAAGACATTAGCAATCATAAGCTTTTTTGGTGGCAATTCGTCTTCCTCTTGTACTGCCTTGTTATGTTTGATCGCCTTCCTCAACGGCTCCATTCATTCCACAGTAGAGTCCTTCTCAGGGCACGTTTGTTTGTTGTGTCCAATTGAATGACATATGCTGCACTTGTGACGGTATTCCTCGGGTACATTTCTGCTCGGACCTTCATTAACCATATGCGGGTTGGAACATCTCCTGTTATTATATCCTGATTGTCCACATATTCTACACGATTGTGTGGTTGACCTCTTCGAAGATAAGGCATGTCTACCCTCTATCTGGCGACGTGAGAACATAAGAAATGGTCCATTTGGAATTTGTTGCATGTGCAAGTCTACAGGGCTAAGTTAACCGTCCACTGCTTTCCCTTCAGTTTGACAAAGAATATGTTCCAGTCAACTGGATTTACTGTCATATAATTGCACTTCTTGACATGTTTCAAGATCATAAGATGTGCTCCGTCAGTCAATTGATGATGCATGGACCGTGTAGCTACATGACAATCATGAAACCACTTTTGTAACATATTCCTAATGAACTCTGCCAGTGTCATCATTGACAGTTGCCGTGCGAATTTTAGGCATGAGTTTATACACTCTGCAACATTTATGGTCATCACCTTGTACCTTCTTTGGGGACAGTGTACGCGGGACCACTTATGTGGACCTGCAGCAATGGTATAATCGGATGCAGCCTTGTGCAGCTTACATAACTCCTCCATGTGCCGGTTATATTTTAATTCACTGTACATCCTAGCTACTAAATCCATTATGTCGGCAACATCCTTTTTGTGGAATCGCTTCTTCATATTTTTACCAAAATGCCAGCAACATATGGTATGGGTTGCATAAGGGAACACTTTAGAAATCCCTGCTTCAATGCTTACATAACAATCGAAAATGAAAATCAGATCATCTATATGACCAAGGGCACCCCTCAAGATTTCCAAAAACCACTCCCAGGAAAGGCTTTTTTCTGAGTCACCATATCCAAAAGCAATTGGATACACTTGTTCGTTTCCATCTTCTGCAGTTGCAACAAACATTGTATCCCCGAATCTTCCCTTCAAATAGGTACCATCAACTACAATCACATGACACATACACCTCCAGAAACCTCTGAGACCAAGAAGAAGCAGGGGGCAGCAGCCAATTCCCCCATGTGTGCAGAATCCTGATTTCCCGAGCAACCTGGCTAAATGGGCAAAGAGGCAGATTATCCCGGAAAAGGGGATAAAGGTGTCAGAATTGAGCAGTACGCCAATCCCTGAGACAGTTGAGAGAAGGGGTTGGCAAACCTATGTCCAGCACCCTCCTAGGTACTACAGGCAGATAGTGGAAGAGTTCTATGCTGGAATGATCCCAAGGAACTATTTGTTAGGCGACGCAGTGTGGATTCGTGGTAGGGAGGTCAGGATCAATCCCTCAAACATTAACAGGTATATCAGGACCACTCTAACTGAGGAAGAGCGAGAGAATATGTCTAAGGGGTTGACAAGGAACGAAATCTTCATCAAGATGAATGTGGAGTTGGCGAATGCACTTACTGATCAACCATTGAGATATTGGCACACGAGGGCCAGTCCTTTGAGGCAATCGAAGATCTTCCTTGAGCTTGCATTTTGGCATGTCTTCATTTCTTATTCACCGAGGCCATGTAAGCACCGCACTCATGTGGCCTATGAAGTGGCTCAGCTCCTTTACTGCATTCTTCATAACCAACCTCTGGATGTTGGCGTGCTCATCAAGATGGAGATCCACAAGATTGGGAAGGACGAGAGCAAGAAGGAATGGATGGGGTTCCCTAGCTTGATCACCCACTTCTGCATGGAGGCAGGTATAGATCTTTCTGGAGGGGTAATGACAGAGCCCCCTGAGGACATGGGTATCAATAGGTGGTATGCACTTTTCCCTAGTAGAGGATTGGACAGGCCAGGTGGACGTAAGAGAGCACGAAGAGATCGTGCAGTTTCAGAGTCAGAGGATTCAGAGCCAGAGGGGTCAGAGGCAGAGGATGAGGAACCAGAGCAAGAAGCAAGGCAGGGTGAGTTGCTTTCAGAGGATGATGAGAGCCGTAGCCGTTGGTTCCGTCTGTTATCAGCACTAAAGACGAACAGGAGGCTTAAGAAGAATGAGCGGGTGCGTGCACGTAAACGGCTGGCCGAGCAGCTTAAGGTGGCTAAGAGGAGCTACTGAAGAAGATAAAAACATCGGAGGGTAGGATGAGAGCAATGATCAGTGATGTTGAGGATGGGCTCATGTAGGATTTTTCTAAGCTTAGGACTGAGCTCAAGCTCTCCCAGTACAGCAGGCAGAAGAAGGCCCACCCCATTCCCACAAACCGTCCTCACCAAATGGAGGATCCTATCAGTCAAGAAGAAAAGTCCCAGTTGCGCATTGCAATGGAGAGGTCCTTAAGTGAGATGCGAGTTGGAGATGCCCATTCTCGCCGAGGGGGTGGCCCGATCATTTCTGAAGAAGAGTCCCAGCTGCGTATGGCCATGGAGAGATCCTTGAAGGAGATGCGAGATAAGGAGGCCGCAAGAAGCAAAGGCAAGGACAAAGTGTCGGGTTCCTCATGAGCCACATTCCACCGCATTTAGCTTTCTTTTAGTTTGGGTTTTGTTAGACTTATTTACTTTTTAGATACTTTATTTTACTTTGCTTTATTTTCGGATGCTTTATTTTTCTTTTCGCATTTTTGGTTATTTTATGACTTTTTGAACTCTTATTTCTTTTATTATCTATTTTATATTGCACTTTTTAGTTGATTAATTCTTGCTTAGATTAAGTGTGGGCGTTGTATTGTGCCTAGTTTTTAGGTGTGCAGCGTGCTTATTTTAGGTTGCGTTTGGCTTCCCTCCCGCTTCTAAGCTTATACTGTCCAATTCGCTTTTGTGCAAACATTGGGGACAATGTTTCGTTTAGGTTTGGGGGTGCGGCCATTCTAGACCATTTTTTGCATGATTATTTTGTGTGTGCTTATTTTTGTGAATTTTTTTTAAAATTTTTTGCATGATTGTGTGTTTGTAGAGTCTTGTTCTGCCCGTTCTCCTGTTTTGAGCCAAATTTTGGAGCATTAACTTGCTTTAATGAGATGCTTTTGGGTTGTGCCGTTTGAGGCAATTTTTGCATGTGTTGTTTCCCTAAGTCTAAGCAAAGGTTGTGCTAGTTAAAGTTGTACCACATTGCTTGCACGCACCCTACAAGACTCGAAAGTGTCTAAGTAATTGGGTATCACGCTTAAGATGTCTAGATCATTAGTGGAGACTACCGTGTGAGGCCAGAGCCTAAATAGCGTCCTTATGAGTGTGATTGATTTCATTGTTTCATCTTAAACTCTCTTCTTGTAGATAAATAAGCATAAATATAAAAAGGACCTCACTCCACACTTTGGACATTAAAGAACGCCATTTAAGAGCATCGCCGTGGTTGTGCCTTTGTTTGCTTGCTTGCTTGACTCGTGCTTATAGAGATGATGTAGGCAATGTGTGTTAAGTCACTTCATATTTCCCAAACATGTCCCATGCCTTGTGTGTGTGCTTAATTGTCCTATCTATGTTGACCTACACACTAAACCCCATCACTATATCCTCCAATATCATACACATCACCACATCTTATATAAACACTAAACCATCCCATTTGCTACGATTATGGCTTGATATCATATCATAATGAAATTCAAGAGAAATAGCGTGTACTTAGGCTAGATGTGTGAATTGTGCAAAGATCTAGGCTTGATTTGTATGGGTAAAAAAAAAACAAAAAAAACAAAAAAAAAACAAAAAACAAAAAGCCTTCTAAGCTCTAAAGTGTAAAAGTTGCTAAAATATAAAGCAATTTAAGGATGAGCACATGATATGTAATTGAAAATTCCATGCCTAGACGCTAATAAGGTGAAGAGTGTGCCTAATAAAGCTTAAGCATAATTGGTAGCTAGCCCATAATCCCGTACCCACCTAGCCTCTCCATCACCATCTCACCATAGCACCACTTGAACTTTAAAGAAGTCCTAATTGATCTTTAAGAGGATTTTTAGCTTGTTGATGAAGGTATCCCATGGTTTTTTGCTCTTGTTCTTAATGTTCGAATCCGTTCTTGTGGTCCAATTGCATTCAAACATTAGCGGTTTTTCAAATGTATCATATGCATGTAATTTGAAAATTCTTGTGCTTAATTTCCAACCGCATATGTTTGTTGAGTGAGCCTAGGTTCTGAGTGGTAAAATGAGAGAGATCCGGAAAGGTATAGAGTCGAGGCGAAATGCTATCATAAGACTTTTGTGTTCGATGCTTTTTGAAGCTTTGTTCACTAAGAAGTATGGAATTGCAATCTCTCTTGTTGTAGCACCTTAGCTTGCACTTCCCAAGTTTTTTCTTAGGGGTCTTAGCATGCATGTGTCTCAATTTGGTTCACCATTATTGCATCTCTGTCTATTGTTGGCTCAGCAGGAAAGACGTTTGTGGGTGTCGTGCTGTAAACCCTCATGAGACTTCACTCGTCCTACTAGGGATCGCCTAGGGGTTTAAAAGACTTATCTAGATGTTTTATTTCTTTTTGTTTTTACTTTCTGTTGTTTTAGCCTTCTTTTTGTTTGCTTGCCTTGGTTTTGCTCGAGGACGACCAAAAGATAGGTTTGGGGGTGTTGATTGCTTTATTTCTACACATAGTGTAGCCCCAACTTCCATATCATTTTGTGTCCGTTCTCGGGTAAAACTGGGGTTTTTAATCTGTTTTAATAAGTGTTTCAGGAATCAATAAAGTTCAGGGGTACTGGAGCAATTTCAGAGAATTCTAGGGGTCAAAGTGCAATTTTGGGAAGCTTGGCCTGGAAGTCAGGCCACGGCGGTCTCGCTGCCGCTGTTGGCCACCGTGGCGGCCTAGCCACAGAGATCTCATTGTGTTGCCGCGGTTGGGCTGCCGCTGTTGCCCAACCGCGGCACCCGGGCAACAGAAATCCCATAGGCTTGCGGCGATTGAAGTGCCGCGGCTGGAGGGACCGCGTCACCCGAGCCACAGAAATCCTCTCAGATTGCCATGCTTTATCTGCAGCGGTTGGTAGCCGCGGCTGGTGGCCGCGGCACCACCCAACCGCGGCAGTCCGCCCTTCGTCAGACAAGGAAAAGTTGCCCTATTTTGCCACCACTATAAATGCTTCATGTTTGACATTTTGGAGACCTACCAACTCCCTCACCAAAAAGATTTCAAGACTCCATTTTTACCTCACCTTTCATCCTTCACAAACCACTTAGCTTCCATAACTCCCTAACATCCAAACACAAATCTCACCCCCATTTCTCCATATCCACCATCACTCCACCTTTTTGGGCAAGAAAGAGTTGAAGAAAGATAGAAGAAGAAGAAGATCCAAGAAAGAAGAGAAGCTCTACATTAGTTTCCTCTAAACTCTTATCTTTTATTCTTTTGTCATAGCCATGTATTCATTGGATTTAATCTATTGTATGGCTATTTTGTGTAGTATGATGAGCTAAACATCTAGTGTTAGGATTCGATGAAACCCCACCCATAATTTGTATTACGTATTTGTAAGGTTCCCATTTGTTGATTGGCTCATTTCGTGGACAAACCACATGTTAGGGTTCTTTGTAAGGGTAGCTTAGGTTTTGGTTTTAGTGTTCGAAGCCCTTTGAAGACCTCGTCTTGATAAGCACCGAAGGTAAATTTCTATGTGCTTACTTGTCTTGAAGAGATAGTTGCACACACTCACTTAGCATTCTTGCATTGGTGTGCATACTCTTCACATGTCACATTTCACACTTGCACCTTGATGTTGTATTTTGTTGTGTGCTTTTGTGCTTACCAATTCGTTTCCTAATATTGTTCGGAAACATCCGCGCATGCACTAGGATGAGATTGGTTTTGCGCAAAGACCGCCTACGGAGATGCACTTGGCTTCTCCTTTGATTTCAACTCTTTTAGGTGATCAGCGGTTATGATTGGCGGCCTGGCCGCCGAATGAAACCGCCGTTTGAGTCTAGAGGCCTCTGGATCAATTTGGCGGTTGGATCGACGGTTTCGTGGCCACCGATCGAAAACATCGTTTTAGACCTGATTGTTTTTATTTCTCGGTCTTGAATCGGTGGTTTGAACGGTGGTTTCGAAACCGCCGATTCAAACCACTGTTGCTCCCCTGCCTTTCACGAAAGCCATTCGGCGGTCGAAATCGGTGGCCTGGCCGCCGATTGAAACCGCTGATCGGTGCGTTTCTTTGCAACTTACTCAAAACGACCTCACTTTGATTTGGCCCCCTATATATATGCCATTTTGTCTTTAGGTCAATTAAGAGAGTTCATATTCAGGTTTCATACTTAGGATATTTTTCAAAGAGAAGAAAAATTCCAAGAACTCATTTTTAATTATTCAAACACTTTTTCATGATCATCAATCATCATCTAGCATCATCTTTGATCATCTAGATGTCATCTTGCATGGATTCTTCATCATACTTTGCTTGGTAAGCTTTTCACTAATATCTTACATATTTTGTGTTTTTCTTAACAAGCAATCTCATTTTATTACTCGTATGATTTTCATATATCTTGTGATACAAGTTTGAGATTAGTGTGATGTATGTTTGAGAAGTTGTTTTGTCTTACTAGGATTGCTTGTAATTGCAAATAATCATCTTAGATAAGCATATAGGTTTCCCTTGCTCTGTGTTGCATTTGGATATCTAATTCACTTAGGGTGTTATTCTCTTCATTGAGAAAGTAAGTCTTGTGTGTAGCTTCGGGATTAGGTGCTTAGATCGCAAGCAAATTGGACTAGGTTCACTTATACCGGGATTAGGTAGGTGTGTGATTACTTCCGGGAATGGATTAGGTTGTAATCTTTTTACACATTTAGTGGATTCGAAGTTCGAGTGGGCTTACTTACTAGCCGTGGTTTTTCCCGTGAGGGTTTCCGTTAAAAATCAGTGTTATTTAATTTCCACATTTATACTTGATTTATTGCTTTATCTAGTTAGGGGTTATTTCGTAATAGTGACTTAACACGAAAAATTGGTAATAAGTTTTGTTGACGGTGATTTTTGGTGATCACCAAGTCAATGATTCGTTTTTGAATTACTGCAGTTTATACTTGAATATGGTCAAAGATTGTAAAGAATGTAAAGAAATAACAAGAGATTTACGTGGTAAAACTCCAAAAGATCGGAGAAACATCCACGGGATTGTTGCTTCTAGCAACAAAGTCAAATCCACTATGAATCACGATTACAAGATGAAGAACGATAAAGAATGATTACAAGAACTTTGCACTATGATCCTCTCTCCCTCTTCTCCTTCTCGTACCCCTGTTTATGAATAGAGGGGGTATTTATACATGTTGTTTCTAGGGTTTAAGGTGACCGCTAGGGTTTAGTGTTGTGGCCCCAAGTCTCAAGCGGTTTCCTAGTCCTATTTAGATTATGTTTTCCTTTTTCGGCTGTGTCCAATTCTGAACGGGATTCTTTCTCCTTTATTACGGGAGAACTGCTTGTTTCCTTTTTAAACTCTAATGGTCCACATCGTTGCTTATTGTGGACCTGCTGGCTGCTGATTGCTAGTGTTGGCGACTGTTTTATTGTTCCCGAGTGAGTATGCCCGAGTGTGCCCGAGTGTGCCTGAATCTGATCTGCTGCTCAAGCTGATCGTCTTTGTTTGTGGTCGGACTACTTATCTCTTTTCCGAGTAAGTTATCGGAGGTTTCTGCTTCATAAGTTGACTTATCTTGACCTCTGCTGACCTGGCCTTCCATGGTGATGACGTGTCCATCACGACTATTTTTACCTATAACAATACCCCTTAAATATTTGAGCCGATCATGCTTAGTCAAGCCCTCTCGGGTCTAATATTTAACCTCAATATTTCTTTATGATTAATCCTCATTTGTCGTTTCCTGCATTAAAGTATCCTCGTTTGGATCAGAGCTTTAAATGACGTGTCTTAATTGCGACCGCACACGTTTGATTTATCAATCATTTCAAATCTTTATGATGGCGATGCTTCTGCTCTCTGGCGGCGCCTGACGTTCTCTGCTGCCACTTGTCCCTCTTTGTTTGGCTGTGGTACTGTATTTATGGATGTGACCTGCTCGCTGCGCGCAACCTACGTCATCAGTCCAAGCCCCTCTTTTTCCCGCTTTTTCTGCAACCTCTCCTAGGGTTTTGGTATTTTTGAAATCGAGACGTCGCCTATACATTTGGTTTCGCTTTTTTCCACTTTCACCTTTTCTTCCACTTTCGCTTTTATTTCCTCTTCAGGATCTTTGCTGGCTCTGCGAAGGAGACTTTATCTGTGCCTTTGATTCTCTGTGCCCATTTCGTTACCAGCCCGTTTTTTAACCCTGATGTTCTTGAGTTACTGTTTACTTCAACCCCAGATTTTTCTCGGAGACCTTTTCTTCTGCGATCTGCATCGTCTTCGTTCTTTGCTACACCAAGGTTAGTCTTTATGGATTATGGAGCAGATATGTCTTTTACTGTTGGTATGATGCTATGAGCGAAATGATGCTTTCCTGCGGGAGTTTGTTCACAGGTTACTAGACGAGCCCCGGTTTTGATCAGCCGCGCTATATCAACGGACATTTCTGGACTTTTTCGGAAAGGACCTGTGACAACTTCTGAGGTTCCTCCTGCTTCAGAGATCCCTTCTGTTTCTGCCAGTTCATCGCCACCTACTAACCAGCCTGAAGCTTGGTCGGATTCTTCTTCTGTTGTATTGATATTCGCCCGAGCAGAAGACAAGGAAAGAGGATGAGCACTCACAGAGTTACAAAGACTCGCATTCTCGGGAAAGCCGAAGTGGCGGCCAAAGGATTACTGAGAAGGACGTTGAAGAGGAGCACAGGGCCGCTGCATTCCCTTCTCCCCCGAGCGTATTTGCATCTATGATGTTGAGCCGAATGTGGTCGGCCCTGACGAGATAATGCGATACATGCGGCGGTTCGATCTGGACAGCAATGAGGTTTCGCTGATTCCAGCTGGAAGGTCGGGCTGCATGGAACCCACCCCTGGCCACGTGCAATTTACAGGTCCATGCTCACCTGCGGTGTTATACTCTTCCTCTCAAGCTTCATCATGGTTCTTGGCTGAAGCCCGACTCGCTCCGGCTCAGCTAACTCCGAATAGTTATCGCATCCTAATGTGCATGTGGCACATGTGGCATAGAATGAAGCGGCCACCTGCCACCCCTCGCGCGAGGTCGTCACTTCTATTCGCTGAGGCCAGTAGGGAGACCGGGATTTACTTTCTCCAGTCGAAATCAGCCGAGTTCTGGATTCCAAAAGACATCGTGGTCAAGGGTAGAGTCGAACCGACTACGGACGAAAAGATGAAAGGATTTGTTTGGGGCTTCCGACTCAAACAAATTTGGAAGAACAGGGTTCTTCGTGGGCAAAGACTGGGGCCAGCGATAGCTTTGACTTGGATGGCACTCAGAATTGACGGGTTCCTCGGTACTTCTGTACGCCGCAGTGGAACCATCTGACTTCAGCTTTTACTGATGAGGAGCTGAAGACTTTGGCTCGGGCAGCAGTCGCCCCCTAGAAAAAGGGGAAACCTATCTCTACAAAGAGGGGATGAAGATGATTAAGGCCCGTTCTTCCCTCAGATTTCTGCGTGCGTAGACGCCGTAAGTTATTTGTTGTATGTATTTTTATTTGAACATGATTCCCAAGTTGTTTGCTAACTCGGATCTTTTTTTTTTTGACGTGTTTGATAGTAATATAGTCAGCGATGCTTGGCACGCCGGATGAAAGCATCGTGGAGGAGAGGTCGAAAGGCAGTCCTTCGCCAGCGAGATGCTGGGATAGCCCCTCCCGAGACGAACTGATGAGGGTACTCCGAGAATCTTCCCGAGGGAGATGACGAGGAGGGAGTACCCGATTATGTGCCCGAGGAGGCTTCATGATTCAAGAACCGACAGTGTGCTCGGCGGAAACCGCGGGGCGTTTCAGGGAACTTTGGAGTAAGTAGGACCTCTGCTGATTCGGGCAATCCCGCGGGTCCTCCTCCAAGGGGAAAGAGAAGGTAGGGGATCTCCCTGAGCCCGAGCGATCTCCCCAGCGGATCTGGTTCTCCCCCTTCTGCTGCAGATATGCCAAAACGTCCCCTTTGAAGCAGTTGGGGGGCCTTCAAGGCGGTAACTCCGGAGTTTCCGACTTCAGTCAAGCCGAACCTTCTTCCTCGGGAGATTTAGCCCCTGCTGATCGATTTCCACCCCTAGGGACAGCAACACTGAAGCTGGGCAGACTGGAAGAGGAAGCTTCGTTTTTTGGTCGCCCTTTCCCAAGATTCCCGAGTCGTTGCGTATGTTGATTCCTCTTCAGGAGTGAGGGGGAGGGTGATGTTGGAAAAGATGCGATAGCGTGACCCCTCCGCGGGAGCAGGTCAGAGAGAGTGCTGGTGGCTCAACCGACCTTCCTCGGGCGGCCCCATCGCCGAACCCCCGAAGGCGATGTAGGTGGTAGGGCTCTCTCCCCAAATCGTGATCCCACCCCGAGACCATTTTCAGGGCCATGGCTTCAGGCGAGCCTATTGGGGAGGATCACTGGAGTCATTTCAGACCGGGACTGTGTCTGACCGACTCTGCAATTTTTTAACAGCGCTTCCTACGTGAGTGAGAACGCCTTCGCTTATATGCGTCATTTCGTATTCTTCCTTTTCTTACTTCTATTTGTTGCTGACTTGTTGCAGATGGTGGCCGAGATGTCTGGGCTTGCCAAGCTGGCGAAGCCCAGCGGAGAATAGAAGGCTGGAAGCCCAATTGAAGGAGGCGAAGATCATTGCTCTCGGGCTGAGTTAGCTCGTCAGGAGGAGGCCAAGTCGAGTCAGATGCTCCTAAATCAGTGCTTAGCACGGCAAATGGAAGCCGAGCAATGGGCATCTTCTGCTGCGGCGGAGGTCAAGGACTCTCAGGATCAATGTCATCCACCCGGGAAGCCTGCTTCGGGCACGAACAAATGCCGAAGACGCCAAGTTAACTTATGAACGCCGAACGACGACTTGGAGTGTCAAGCCCTGACGGCTAAGGAACTGTCGAAGGGGCTGGCTGGAAATGGAGCTACAAAGCGTTGACCGTTTTTTAAGAGATCTCCAGCCTATGATGCTCTGCTTCTTCGGGAATTCCAGCGGGGGGGAATGGTCTCGGCCGGCTGCGAATTTTTTAAGCAAAGAACAGGCGACTGATCGGGCCGGGCCAACTGGAGCTCTCAATTAGGAAGCATGTGGACACATCCTTGGAGTCTCTTCGGATCCAGATGAAGGAGTGGCGGGCGTATTGTAGAAGTAAAGGAAAAACGCCACATCCCATGCACCTTGAGGTTCCTACCGCCGAGTCTTTCTCTACTTTTACGCCAGTGAGAGGGCGGGGTTTCAACAATGAGATACCCGACTTGGGGCCCGTTCCTGGTACCGACTAAGTCACTGGATGGATGACGGAGGAAGATGTGATCGTGTGGCCTTCAGATGATAGCCTTCTGAGAGAGTATGTGATGGAGCTGACCTGACGTTGGCAGAAGAAGCTCACCACCCGGCGCCTTCCTCTTGATTCCAAGCCCTTTTTTTTGTGACTACACTTGATTTTTCGATATTTTTCATACATGTATTTTTCGTATAAGAATAAATTTTACTCTTACATTCTTACGATTTTACTGTACGCCTAATGGGCACGACCGTCTGCTTGTACTTACCATCTTTGAATTTATGGATCCTTCGGGAATCTTTGGCTATGCTTGACGAGTACTTGTGGTGGCAATTAATTTCAGCCGAGTATCTATGTAACTGGCTTTTACCCGATCAGACCAGTATCTTATTTAACCGGTTAACTATATTTGCCGAGTATCTTATGTAACTGGTTATCAATTTAGACCGAGTATTTATTTAATGGTAACTAATTTTTGCCGAGTATCTTATGTAACTGGCTTACAATTAGACCGAGTATCTTTTTAACGGTGAACTAATTTTTGCGAGATATCTTATGTAACTGCTTACACCCTTTGATTTTTTGGGGTTGTTTAACCTCACGTTACGTCGGGCTCGCCGACGACCATACGTTGAGGTCCTTGCACAAGTCACCTAGGACGTCTCCTGGTTTTATCTGTGAAGGGTTTGTCGAAATCGTTGGGGTAATTTGTACCGGCAACACGACTGCGCATCTCACTAGTCTTTCTAGCGGCGCTCCGAGCATTTTCCCAGTTGTCCGGTGCCTCGGTTTTGCCTTTTTGCTAAGGGACGCGTTTGCATCGCTTAACTAGGCGGGCATGCTACTACAGCTTTTCCGCCCTTCGAGCACCACTCGTCCGCTCTTTCGCGGCCTTATAGCGCTCGACTTTCGGGTTTATTCAGTCGCCTTGAGTGGCCGCCATGAATATTGCTCATGGATTTTATTGATTCCGCCACACCGTATTAGCAACTGAACTTTATTAGATGATCATGAACAAAATTAATAAAAAAATCTGAAATTTCAACGCAGAAACTAAAAACTGAGCTAAAGCAGAATAAATAAAATGTAGAACCATAATCGGATTCTTTTAGGGATAGAAGATCTTCAGATATTGTGCGTTGCATGGTCGGGGTACCAGGTACCTTCTGGTCGGGCTATCATGTAGGCCCCGTGCCCTACGATTCTCTTGATGATATATGGCCCTTCCCATTATGGCGCGGGATCCGATGATTTATCCTTGGTATTGGGGATACTCTCTCAGCACTAGATCCCCGAGTTGGAATCTCCGCTCCCGAACATGAGAGTTGTAGTACCTAGCGCCCTTTGCTGGTATGCGGAATTTCTTACTTGTGCTGCATCTCTGATCTTCAAGCTCGTCTAGGTTCTGCTGCAGCATGTCTATATTGTGCTGGGCTGTATAACTGGACCCTGGGGGATGTAAAAGTAGTTTCTGCTGGGATAACAGCTTCTGTCCCGAATGCCAGCGCGAAAGGAGTTTCCCCTGTGGAGACCTTACAGTTGTCGGTATGCCCATAGCACCTCAGGCAGTTGTCTGCCCAGCCACCTTTCTTTGCCTCTAGTTTGTTCAATGTGTGCTTGATCATTTATTCACGGCCTCCGTTTGGCCATTGGTTTGAGGGTGAGCAGGCGATGCATAGTAGTTTGCGATCTTGAACTCTTCACACATTTCTCTAAACTTCTTATGTCGAATTGAGTCCATTGTCTGTTATGATGATGCTCGGGATCCCGAATCGATATATTATATTCTTCTTAACGAAGCTGGTGGTGTTTGCCTCGGTGATGTGTACAAGTGCTTCTGCCTCTGCCCATTTGGTAAAATAATCCATGCACAATAGCATGCTTTGCTCCTCCCTTCGTTCCTGTGGGCATTGGTCCTATCAGGTCGAGTCCCCACATGGCAAAGGGCCAAGGCGAGGTTAAGCTTCTAAGCAACTCTGGGGTTGCCGAATGTCGTTTGCTACTCTTTAGCATGTTTCGCAACTCTCTGCGAATTGCTGCGCTTCCGCGAACAGAGTCGGCCAGTAGAATCCTTGCCTGAGTATCTTGTGTGCTAAGCTTTACCCCCTAGTGTGGTTCCCACACACTCCACTGTGGATGCTTCTCAGGTCTCTCAGTCTTTTCACCGGAAATGCATCTGCAGCACTTGAGAATCCTCTCCTATATAATTCTCCTCTCAGAATCGTGTACCGGGCTGACCTGTATCTGATGCGTTTAGCTTCCACAGCATCCTCCGGCAGTATGTTCTCCTCCAAGTACTTTCTGAGTTGGTATGTCCAGTCGCCCGGGCTAGGTCGGATCTCTGCTATTATGATTTCCTCGGGTTCCGCTGTACTTGGTTTAGTCAGGTGTGCCACTGGTATTGCTTTGGATCTGATGCGTGGTGGCTGAAGCTAGTTTGGACAAAGCATCTGCTTTTCGTTCTCTTCCCGAGGGATCTGAGAGATTCTGTACGCTTTGAACTTTTTAAGTAGTTTTTTTGCAATGTCCAAATAAGCTATCATGTGCTCTTCCCTGGCCTGGTATTCACAGTACCTGATGGACCACTACCTGTGAATCACTGTAAACTTCCAGCTCATCTGCCCCTAATGCTATGCAGACCCTTAGGCCGGCACAAGGCTTCATATCTGCTTGATTGTTGGTTGCCTTGAAATCGAACCTCATGGCACATTCTACAGTATCCCCCTCGGGGGTCGTTATGACTATTCCTGCCCCGCTGCCATGCGTGTTCGATGACCCATCTACATGTAATTTCCATGGAATTTAGTAGTCGTTCATCTTCCATTGCCCTCCTTACCTCGGCGTCTGGCTCGGTGAATTCTGCTATAAAGTCGGATACCGCCTGCCCTTTGATGGCCGTTTTGGTGTGTATCTATCGTATTCGCTGAGCTCAGCCACTTGGTCAGCCTTCCTGACACTTCTGGCTTTTGAAGAATGAGTTTCAGCGGGCAGTCTGTATATACCTATTGTATGTGCTTGGAAATATGGCCTAGCTTCCTGGCCGATGTGATCAGAGCTAACGCTATTTTTTCTGCCGGCGAGTATCTGGTTTCCGCCGCTAACAACGCTTTGCTTGTATAGTACACTGGCTTTTGTATTCCTTCCTCCAGTCGGATCAACACCGAACTCGTCGCCACCTCGGTGACCGAGAGGTATAAGTATAATGTTTCTCCCACCACCGGTTTTGAAAGGATTGGTGCTCCCCAGATATTCTTTTAATTTTTGAAAGGCTTCTTCACACTCTGTACTCCATTCGAGCCCTTTCCCCTTTTTTATTGCTTTAAAGAATGGGGCGCATTTGTCTGTTGACTTGGCTATAAACCGGTTGAGTGACGCGAGGCATCCCGTTAGCCTCTGCACATCTTTAGCGTCCTGGGTGAAGCCATTCCTTCTAGTGCTTTGATCTTCTCAGGATTTACTTCGATTCCCCTCTGGTGCACCTGAAAACCTAGAAACCTTCCGAAGGTACCCGAACACACTTGCTTGGGTTGAGCTTCATCTGATACTTTCTTAGGACGTAAGGTTTCCTTCAAATCCTCCGCGTGTTTTTCTGCAGTGGTGCTCTTAGTCAGCATATCATCCACATAAACCTCCATATTTTTCCAATCTGCCGAGCAAACATCCTGTTTACTAGCCTCTGGTATGTTGCCCCGGCGTTTTTCAATCCGAATGGCATTACTTTGTAGCAATATAAACCCTGGTCCGTGGTAAACGACGTCTTTTCCTCATCTGCCTTATTCATCCGGATCTGATTGTATCCCGAGTAGGCGTCCATGAAGCAACAATTCATGTCCGCTGTCGCATCTACCAACTGGTCGATCCTCGGTAGTGGGAAACTATCTTTTGGGCAAGCTTTGTTCAAGTCTGTAAAGTCTACACACATCCTCCATTGCTTGTTCTTTTTCTTGACCAACAACATTGGCCACCCACTCCGGATACTTGACTTCCCTTATCGACCCGCGGAAAGTAGCTTTTCTACTTCCTTCTTGATTGCGACGCTTCTTTCTGGATTGAATAGTCTTTTTTTGTACCACGGGTCGGAACTCGGGGTCGGTGGAAAGATGATGTGAAATCACCTTCGGGTCTACCCCCAGCATATCTTCATGGCTCCAAGCGAAAACATCCTTGTTTTCTAGTAGCGCAATAAGTGCGGTTTTGACATGTACGCTCAAACTTGCCCTACCTTCACTGTCCTACCTGGATCCTCCGGGTCTAGTGCCACCTCTTGGTCGGCTCGTCGTCTATCCTCCGGTCCTTCTCTGGGATCCAACTCAAAATCTTTCGGCACTTCTGCCTGTTCTTCAGGTTCTCTATCTTGCTGGACTGTTACCATGTATACCTGGCGTACCTCCCTATCTCTATATACTGATAAGTTTGCTCTACGGGCCATCTCTTGTGACCCTTTGACCACTCCCACACCATATTCGGTCGGGAATTTCATCATGAGGGCATAAGTTGCTGTCACCGCCTTGGCTTTATTCAAAAATGGTCGGCCCAGTAAAGCATTATACGGCCAGTTTTCCGTATCTACCACCACAAAGTCGAGCAGCACTGTTTTCTGGCAAGGGGCTTTCCGATCTTCACAGGTAGCTTAACCGTGCCGAGTGACCTCACTTCGACCCCTCCAAATCCTCTAAGGGGTGTGGGAAAAGGCTGTAGGTCTTTCCTGTCTAGCCTCAGCTGGTCATATACTTCTGCACTAAGAATGTCTGCCGAACTCCCATTGTCGATCAGAATTCGATGAACTTCTCTATGGCCGATCCGAGCGCTGACCACTAGTGCGTCATTTGGCCTAACATCCACTCCGTGTGAGTCGGCCTCTGTGAACACGATCGGGTCCCAGCCCTCCTTGATTCTTTCGGGTCGGGCTCAATAGAATTGACGTCCAGGTCTCTCCGTGCCTCCATAGCTTCCCGAATCTCCTGGGTTCTTTCCCTGTTACTCTTGCCCGTTGCTGGACCTCCGAAGATGGTGTTAATTGCTCCTTCATCCTCAGCTTTCTTGGGACTAAGTTTTCTTGCCCGTCCGTCCTGTCGGCTATCTTTCTGTCCATCTGCCCTGTCCGTCTTTTGAAAACAATGTCCTTCAAATGCCCTTCCCTAATAAGAGTCTCGATATGATCCCTTAGCTGGAAACACTTGGATGTCTCGTGCCCATTCTCTTTGTGGAAACGGCAATATTGGTGGTGTCCCTCCGAGCATATGTCGATTGCTTAGGTGGTTCTTTGGACATGTTCTTCTCTTCTAGGATTGCCAGGACTTCTTCTTGATCTTTCTTCAACGGGGTATAATTTGTATATCGGCCCTGGAACCTCTGCCGTGGTTGATCGGTTTTTGGGTCGTATGCTCGTCGTCCATCCCGACCATCCCGTGCTTTATTCTTCTGCTTGTCACCTTTGGTATCGGGCATCTGGTCTGGTCCTTGGTTTTGGATCCCTCTGGGCGACCGCCATGTACGAAGTAACCTCCTGTGGCAATTTCCTCTTCTTCGGCCAAGGCGTAACCTCCTGCCATGTCCATCATATCGGCATAGCTGGTTAGTCGGGCTCTTCTGAGGTCAAAGGACAATTGGCCATTCTGAAGGTTGTTAATGAACGGCAATTATTGCTTCGTCGTTTGCACTTCCGATCTCGGACACTTCCTGACCGAACCTTCCCAGATATTTCTTCAGCGACTCGTCTTTTCCCTGTTTGAGTTGGGATAAATGAGCCACTGACTTTTTCCTGTGTACATTCCCGAGGAACTGCCTTGAGAAAGCCTTGCTCAGTTCGCCGAAGCTACTTATGCTTGCTGCTGGCAACCTTCCAAACCACCGGGAGCCTAGATCCCCAAGAGTTTGAGGAAAATTCAAACATAGTAGTGCATCATTATGGACATATTGCGCCATAGCGCTCCTATACCTCCTGTTCTTTGGGTCGTATCCTTCTTGAACAGCTCGATGTGGGGCATTCTGAATCTTTCTGGGAAAGGCATCCTCAAAACCCCATTGGTAAAAGGGCTTCCGGATTCATCGTCTGACAGCTCATTACGCCCATACCGCCTGACCAAAGCATCCATTTGACGATTATTTTGAACTTCCCGGTGAGGCTCTGTATAAGTATGTCTCTGTCCCCTTCAGGTCTCCTGACGCATTGAAGTTTGGCTTATGGTCAGTTTTTGGCCCCTCTCCTCGGGATTCAACTCTCTATGATCTCGGTTTAGGCCATGCAGCCGGACTGTGCCCTTTGGCGCTTGCGATGATGATTCTGCTCACTTTCTTCAGAGGATGACCGGTCTCTCCGGTGACCACGCCTCCTAGGACGGTCTCGATCTCCAGCTACCCGATCTTGATAGTACTCTTTGTCGGAATCATTCCCCTCTCTATGCTCCCTACTTCTCCTGGCTACTCTTTCAGATAGCATCTCTGGTCTGCCTATAGGATCTCGTCGCCTTTGGGGGTGCATCAGGGGTTGGTATCACCATGCGGAAGGCAGCCTTGCTGTCTGCTGGCTTGGGGCGGACAGTTCATGAGGTGACATCAAACCTTCCATAACAGAAAGGTCAATTCCCTGCCTTGCTGCGTCTGATTGAGTTGTTGTAGAGAAGCGCGGAGTCGTTGCGCGATTTCTTCATTAGCTGTAGGTAAACGTTGAATACCAGCCAGGGCAGCTGACTGGTCTGCCGTCGTCAAAGTTGCATCCGCCGTATTGAGCGCGGTGTCATCTTCCAACTCGTTACTAGGCATGCCTTGACTGTACCTGGAATCGCTACCATCTCCGTCGCCAGCCATTGTTGTCACAAGTTTTTGGTCCCCCTTCTTCTAGCGCCAATTGTTGACGGTTTTTGGTGATCACCAAGTCAATGATTCGTTTTTTGAATTACTGCAGTTTATACTTGAATATGGTCAAAGATTGTAAAGAATGTAAAGAAATAACAAGAGATTTACGTGGTAAAACTCCAAAAGATCGGAGAAACATCCACGGGATTGTTGCTTCTAGCAACAAAGTCAAATCCACTATGAATCACGATTACAAGATGAAGAACGATAAAGAATGATTACAAGAACTTTGCACTATGATCCTCTCTCCCTCTTCTCCTTCTCTCGTACCCTGTTTATGAATAGAGGGGGTATTTATACATGTTGTTTCTAGGGTTCTAAGGTGACCGCTAGGGTTTAGTGTTGTGGCCCCCAAGTCTCAAGCGGTTTCCTAGTCCTATTTAGATTATGTTTTCCTTTTTCGGCTGTGTCCAATTCTGAACGGGATTCTTTCTCCTTTATTTACGGGAGAGCTGCTTATTTCCTTTTTAAACTCTAATGGTCCACATCGTTGCTTATTGGACCTGCTGGCTGCTGATTGCAAGTGTTGGCGACTGTTTTATTGTTTCCCGAGTGAGTATGCCCGAGTGTGCCCGAGTGTGCCCGAGTGTGCCTGAATCTGATCTGCTGCTCAAGCGGATCGTCTTTGTTTGTGGTCGGACTACTTATCCTCTTTTCCGAGTAAGTTATCGTGGAGGTTTCTGCTTCATAAGTTGACTTATCTGACCTGGCCTTCCATGGTGATGACGTGTCCATCACGATTTTTACCTATAACAAGTTTAAAATCTATTCACCCCCCCTCTATATAGTTTTTATACACACCGTGCTATAATTTGTTTCAGTATTGACTCTTACTTATTAATTATATGCTAATGCGATTTGTATGGGCATTTTTGTGTGCTTCAAATGCTTTCAAAGTGATTGATCTCCATTTTGAATGACTTATTGTGGTGTGTTACGTACTGACCGGAGACACACACCACGTGTTTGATAAAATGCCCTCTATGCATGTCTAGAAAAGTATACCCACTTAGGCTAGCGTATAGGATTCATTTGGTGCATCATTAAACTTAATGAACTCAATTTGTATACTCCGGGTAATCGAGAGATAGGCTTGGGTACATTTTGGGTGTAACTTACATTGCTTGACCAAGACTGTAGGTTAATAATAGGGTGCATGAATCTACAAATTGCATTTGTATGTTTTGAATGAGTAATTGAGTCTAAAACGGGCTTTAAATGTTGGGTGGGGTGGATTCAAATTCTAGCATGTCTCTCTATATTATCACATTCGTGTTTGTTTACTTGTCTATTTTCAATTATTGCATTAGTGTAGTTTAAGTTACAATTGAGCAGTATAGTCCATCATTGACTTTTGCTTGTTTGAATAGCTTTGGAACTAATCAATTTCGGTAATCGGTCACTCAATCCTTGAGAACGAATCATTTCTATCATTGTGCTACTCTTCGACCTCGTTCTATTGCGAGAGTCTTAAAGAGGCTAGTCAGTTGGTGTAATTAGTATGACCGCCACTACCTGATTGACTCTGAAGGGAGGAGTTGCCTTGATAGCCATGACCTCTGCGATTTGAAGTTCTTTGATTGTACTGTGCCGTAATTTGCGGTATACCCTTTTTCGTGTCCTCCTGTTTGAGAAAAGACTCATGGTCAAGCAATTTGTCATATAATTCATCGAAAGAGATTGGGGAGTCTGAGCCCGAATAGCAGAAGCAAGTGGTAAGTATGATGGACCCAATCCATTCAGAGTATGTATGACGGCTACACCATCATCAACTGAGTGACCGATTAGTTCGAGATTGTCTAGTATGGATTTAATTCCTTGCATGTAGTCCGCGACAGATTTGTCTGCTAAACTGACATTCGTAAGGGAATCGAGAAGGCCGAGTTTACGAGTATTAGATCGATTAGCATATGTGGTTTCAAGTTTATCCCACGCTTGAGCAGAAGTGGTGGAACGAGTGACAATAGCTTGGGCTGCACCGGTGCAGGAGACCTGAATTGCATGTAGAAGAAGACGATCCTGACACAGCCATATCTGGTAGTCCGGGTTAGGAGTAGAAGTACCCTGAGTTGTTGGTTCGGTAGAGACACTTGGGGAATTAGCAAGAACCTCTAGAGGACATATCTTAGTACCATCCAGGTATCCCATAAGGTCATAGCCGAAGAGGAGATTTTCAAACTGTGATCTCCAGGCGGCATAATTTCCTCCCTTGGAGAGTTTGATTGGAATTTGAGTGGAGTTGATAGCAATTAGTGATTGGGGTTGAGCAGAGGTGTTTGTTCCCTTGAGAATAACATGAGGAGAAGAGGCAGAGGAGGTAGAGGAGGTGTTTGTCATCGTTGAGGTGATTTGTGGAAGAGAAGAAGAAAAGAAAAATTCAGGCGGCTAGTGTTTCAGTTGGGTGTTTAGGATCTTAGCTCTGATACCATAATATGATTCAATAATTGTGAAGAAAATTATCTCACATTTTTATTAATTGAAGGTAGTATATATACATATACAATGCTCATAATAGGAAGACATTAACTAATTACATAAGGAAACAAAAAAGCTAACGTGTATGAGTAGGACTATGTTACATGAGGACTTGTGAATGAGCTGCTGAGTGGTCTGGTGAAACATTGCTGCTATCATTTGTATCAATTCTTTTGTAGATTTTATTTTGGATCTTCCAAAGTTAGTTTAATGTTATTTAACAAAAAAAAAAAAATAAATAACAACGAAATCATACCAAGAATTGCAACCAAGAAAACCTAATCTACAACGAAACGAAATGAAACAACACCAAAACCCTAACTCAACCGTTCAAAAAAATCATCGGACGATCAATATCACACTCATAATCTACCAACAACAATCCAATTGACTATAGAAAAAAAAAATCTCATCTAATAAGGATGGTTCACCATAAAATAAGAAGGAAAAATAAGTCTTGTGAATAAATGTGAGAAAACTGTATATGAAAATTAGATATGAAGTGTATTTTTTTTTTTTTTTTTTTTTGAAAAAGATATAGGGTGTATTAAGTTTGAAAAATATGTAAAAGGGTAATCCCGTAAATAAATCAAAAAATTAATAAAATCATTTAATCTTATATAATTAAATCAAAATTTTAAAAAGTAAAGCATAAATAATTCAGTAGTGGTTTGATCAGATTTTTTTTAGATGATATTATAAAATAAATTTGAAATTTTTTCATTCGCCTTCCAACTTCCAAGCCTTTTCCATCAAAGGTCCTTATAAAGCATGAGGACTCATTTGACACATCGTATTGGATTGTATTGGACTGTATTTGATTGTATTGTATTGTATAGTATTGGACTGTATTATCATTAATACAAACCTGTGTTTGGTGATACACTGTAGTATATCGTATTAAGTTATTCATATATGACTTTATTGTATTTTATTGTATTATTAAAATATAATATTTTTTAAAAAATATAGTTAATGATTAATTTTAAATATCCTTACCATGAATAAATCAATAAATATTTATTTTAATTGAAACAAAAAATTTAAATAAATAATATTTTTATAAATAAAATAAATATTTCATATATAATTTTGAAATTATAAAAAATATTAACAACGTAACACATATTTCATCAATATTCCATATTTGTTTAAGAGAGAAAATAAAAGTGTTTTTTCTAATACAATACAGCTTAATACCACCAAATATAATGAATTAGCTAATACATTTTAAATGGCTAGTACAATACAATATAAGTAAACAAACATGACCTTAAAGCCCAAATTGCCAAGAATACTGTTGACTGAATTGCATGCCGTGTAAAAAGTGTTGAAATTTTCTTTGTAGTTACGATAATGAAATTCAATATCGCAATTTGTATCCTAATTTTTATAATCCAAGAACAATTTTAAGGACTACATCATTTAATTTTAAGGACTACAAGTCATGCGAATGGATATGAGAAAATTATATATAAAGATTAGAGATAAAGGATATTTTTAATTTTATTTTTTTAAAAAAAGATATGAGAGCTTCTTTTGACAATCCAATTTTTTCTTTTTACACTTCTTTTTCTAAAAACACTCCATTCTCAAAATTTAAATTTTAAAAAATTCTAAAGACACTTCATTTTGTTACAAGATTATCCTTTTATCTTTTTTTAAATTAAATTATTAAAAAAAATAAAATTATCTCTCCTAAATCATTAGATTAATTATTACATATTAAATACTCATAAATTTTTAATTACCATATTAAACTCTCTCTCCTCCAATATATATCTCTAATTTTAGAAAAAAAAAACTTACTAATAACCTTGATTTTCAGAAACCATATGTATGTATACACTACAAAAAAAAAGGGCTATTGGGACGTTTTTTTTTTTTTTTTTTTTTCGTCCCAATAGCCCAAAAATCGTCCCAATAGGTCTATTGGGACGAATAAAATTCGTCCCAAATTCCGTCGCATCAGGTGGGTCGCAATAGCTTCTTTTGGACGAAAATTGAAATTCGTCCCTTAAAACTACCTATAGGGACAAAATAAAAAAAATAAAAAATAATTTGTTGCCTACTTAGGCCACCCCCACCCCCCACCCACCTATGCACCACGCACCAACTCAACACAATTTAGAAATAATAAGTGTTACCATTGGGTGTTGAACCCAGCTCGCCCACACCCACCCACACCCACCTATCAACCTTATCCACCTGGCTGATATTTCAAATGTGATAATAAAAGCATACTCTTTATATATAACCTCTAATTGTTATTAAATTTTTATTGTTATTTTTCAATCAAAACTTTATTTGTAGATCGATTATACTAATTTAAATTTTATTTTTATTTGATAAACAAATTGATATTAAAAAACATTTATTATAACATTTAATTAAATTATTTTTTTTAAATCATATATTGTTAGATTAAATGGTCAATCGTTAATCGTACTCAAAATTAGACATGACCCCGGTTCTGGTTCTCGATTCGGAACCAGTGGTTCCGATTTTCAATTGGGAACCAGTGGTTTTGGTTTTGGTTTGGTTTTCGATTCAGAACTAGCGGTTTCGGTTTTCGATTCGAAACCAGCAGTTTCAGTTTTTGATTCGGAATCAACGGTTTCTATTCCAGTTCCAGTTCCAGTTCCGACGGTTCGGTTTTTTGTTTTTTTGTTTTTTTTTAATAATAGAAAACCTCTCAAGACTAATAGTTATTGATCCTTATGTGGACAATTAGGATATAATAACAGGAGATGTTCCAACCCGCCTATGGTTAATGAAGGTCCGAGTAGAAATGTACCCGAGGAATACCGTCACAAGTGCAGCATATGTCATTCAATTGGACACAACAAACAAACGTGCCCTGAGAAGGACTCTACTGTGGAATGAATGGAGCCGTTGAGGAAGGCGATCAAACATAACAAGGCAGTACAAGAGGAAGACGAATTGCCACCAAAAAAGCTTATGATTGCTAATGTCTTCCAACATCGTTCAGACTTTGGGAACCATGCTCGATACAGTTGTGTTATGCTTCTATGTTGAACTGTTGTTATTTATTTTTTGTTCCGAAATTGATTTGAATTTAGTTCTTCGTTTAATGCCATACTATATCCTTTGTTATAGTGTTTAGAATTCGTTGTATTGTTTATGAATTTGAATGTATGAACTGTGTGTTGAACTTTTAATTGCAAACACTTAAAGTGAAAAAAACAATTATCATTTCATTACTCAAATGTTATGTACATAAACTAAATCACTATCTCGAAAACCAGTCCTTCGAGTTGCAAAAAACCTCCACGTCCATCTTTTCCCGGATGGTGGCCATATCGTTTTCCAACCAGTCGAACCTATCCCCGTTCACCTCCAGATACTCCATCAATCTCAATGTATGGGCACCACAGTTATCCCTGCAATTCACCACATGAACAACCGTTACAATTGAATGTTATTAAAACCAATTGGGATAGAATAAGTTCTTGAAACAGTCATACCTTGTATCTTGTTGGGGCACACGGTCTCTAGACACATAAAAAAAAAAGTAAAGCCCCTATTCTTCAATTCGTACGTCATATCGCCCCTCCGTCTGCGAACGTGAAACTCCACCGCATGCAGCATCGAGGGTAAAAATACCTTAAACACGCGAGCTGCATTTTCCTGTGGCGAAATGGAAACTCCTGTCTAAACGGGTTCATCAGGTAGATATTCCCTGTTGTGAGATCGACACTGGCCAAGGCCCAATGCGTACTTCCAAGGTTTCAAGGAATCAGAACCTGTAGGTGTTTCAACAAAGTGTTATCAATGTCAAATTTATTTATTACACAAATTGAAACCATGTAATATAAACACTAACGGTGTCAACATCGTGCCATGGTTTGTTTCCTACCGAGAGCAATCCACGTACCACCGTAAGGTCCTCTTTGGACCACTGGTGCTTCAACAAAGGCCAACAACCTCTAAGGGGTGCATTGGCCCCACTTCCTATCATTCTCTCCCACCGAGCACATAACAATGACTATACAAAAATGTTAGGTAAAAGATGTATGAAACACAACAATGCACAAGTGAAAACTGTACAATTTAAACACTTATATAGAATTGTGAATCCAGTATGTTGATGCTCGCATCGTAGACAATGGGGTATGCTCGCTAACGCTTTCGCAGAATATGCAAGTACGCATCAATTTGCTGACAATTTCCATATTTTGTATTGATAGGATTCTACCATTTTTGAAACAACTTATACAGACAGTTACGGTAAAAAACATACCGTATCCTCTAACTCCATGAAGTTGGTTTGAAACTGGTGGAACCAAGTGACACCAACTGGCATGTGTAGATCCACATCACGTCTACATAATTGTTGAAGAAGTTAGATAACCAAGTCATTTCACTCAGGTGTTTCAAAATACTATAAAAAGATTGTAATATCTACGATTATACTTACAATTCCCTCGTTGAGTTCCTCTTGTAGGCTTGGTACACCGTAAGGTGATCAGGATCTATCAATGCATGGGGCGCCCATACATGTTGTTGTTGTGGCATAATCCTTGGCCTCTTCGACCAACAGGGGTTAGTGTATGGGCTCCGCTGCTGCCAACCTCACCTGCGAACCTAGTCATGACGTTGAAGGGGTGGGGGACTCCGGTCCAAAGCACTGCGATCCACCGAATGGGTACTCTGTGAGAAGGAACTCTGCCCTTGTGGATGCAGGGGTGCACTGCATGGAGGAACTCTGTCCCCATGGATCTCCTGTAGGGGTGTGCTGTATAGAGCCCCTTTATCCCGGTAGATTGCCTATAGGTGTGAGCTCTGCTAGGATAGACCCGAGGGGTGCCCTACGACTAAGGAACTCTGTCCCCGTGGAATGAATGGAGGGGTACGTTGCACTAGGATCAACCGGAGGGGTGCGCTGTAAGGAGGCACTTTATCCCAGGTCCTGGGGCTGAACATGTTAGTCTGGTAAAATCCGATAAGGTACCTGCTCTGTCTCCATAGGTGCTGTCTCTGTACCACCAGGTATCTCCTGTACCAACAGTGCTGTCTCTTTACCACTAGGTACCTCCTCTCATTCTGTCACAACAGGACTCTACTAATCGGATACTGTTTCCATAGTATGTGCCTCCGTAGTAGGTGCCCGCCTATGTCGGGTCTCTATCCCATCCTGATGAGTACTTGTCCTGTCTGTGGGACTAAAGGCTCCATGATGGTCATCGAATGGTGGGTCATCGAATGGTGGACCCTCCACACGGCACTGCGACGTCGGACCCTGAAGCGCCCAGATCAAACCCAGCAACTGCTGCTGATCTCATTTCTCATCACTCTTTCGGACAGCATCCATCACTTCAACGAAGTTACGATCCTAGAGATCCTGAAAGGTTTTTGAACTCTGTCAATACTAAAACCGTTCACTCGATTGAAATTAAATAATGTGGTTCTAATATTTTTATGTACCTATGGATGCCCTCCAACGCCTCCCGTGAATCACCTTTAGGTCAAGACTGTCTGGGCAAAGTGAATCATACCCGCCATAGCCTCCTGAAATTCCCTTAAGTAATATAGTGTAATATATACCTAGAGGGGGGGGTGAATAGGTATATGACCAAATCTTTCAATATTCAAAATAATGCAGAATATAACAAAGAAGATGCATACTTGAAAAGATTCAACTAATGAAGTGAATAACAAAATCAAGAGTAAATCATTTTACAAGAGATGCAATCAAAGTAAAACTTGAAAGATAAAGAAATATAAAGCGAAAATGGACACAAGGATTTTTACGTGGTAAAACCTCAAAGAGGAAACATCCACGGGTTGATACCACAACCACCGGCAACACAAGATATCCACTATACTAAAAGGATTTACACACTCAAGCTATCAACACAAGATATCCGCTCAAGCTATCATCTCCTAATCTACCCTTGGGCAAGTGAACCACTACACCTACTTTCTATCTGAGATGTGTCCTACACCTCTAGAAAGCAACTTCCTATCCAAGACGCTCACGTCTCTAGGAAGATTTCTTGCTTGACTATCCGAGTCCTCCTGACTCTAATCAAGACTTCTTGCTTGGCTATCCGGAACACTTTCCTAGCCAAGACTTCTTGCTCAAGACAAAGCTACACTCACTTTGCAAGAGACTTCCACATATTACAAGGCAATGATCTAGGTGATGCAAATGATGCAAACACAATCAAATAAAGCAAAATGATCAATCAAGCTCTATGAACATGCTTAATGATAATCTAGAATATACTTTCAACAAACAATCACAAATGTATCTAGAAATCAAAGCATGTGAATCAATAAGAACAAGATATGAATATTCAGTATATCACACAAAAATCTTAGTTCTTAGATGATGAAATTAAACCTAGAAAATAACATGAGGCACATCATATATAACATTTCTAGAATCAATTTCAAGATAGGTCAAGTTTAGCAATATATGTTCAATTGAAATAAAATGGCTAAAACTTAACAATCAATAGATCAACCACCCCTAGAATATGATCTAACAACATTCTAAACACATATCATCTATCAATTAGGAAAATTAAAGGAAATGATCAAAAGATGAAGTGAGATGAAGAAGTTTCACATACAAAAGTTGAGTCACGAACTGAAATCAGATCACTGGGAACAATGACGAACTCAACTAGCTCTTAAAATGCTTGGGGTTTGTAGCTCTCTTCAAGACCAACAATTTTGGCTTTTGAATCACTCAATTCGGAGTTGAAATGAGAGAGATATGATCAAAATAAGAAATCAAAAATTGTAAAGAATTCTGCACGGGATTTCGAATATAAATGGAGGGAAAAGAGATGGAGAAGAGAGAAGAAGACGTGAGCCAATAAGAGGCTGCCATGTCAGCACCCCGTGGGGGGCACGTGGGTCACACGGGACCAGAGGGGTGCTCTGGCCGTGGGCCCCACGGCTCCCACACGGCTTGGCCAAGCTTGGCCACTTGGCTTCGCTTGCTCTCTCGCGCACTCCCTCACGTTCTTCAGCCATATCTTAGGCATCCGAACTCCGATTTTGAATCCATTTTTGGATTACGAACCGTGACTCCCTCATGCATGACTACGACTAAAAAAATTTGAAAAATGGTTGAGAAATCATCTCGGAAAATGACAATGAAGTCAACTCAAGTAATGAGAATGTAAAGTAGTGTAGCTAACTCATTTGGACTCGAAACCTTATGAATGAGTAACCAAAATGACCGGGACTCAATAAGGAATTAAATAAGAATATATTCAAGTCCAAAATACAAAACACACAAATAAATAAACACAAATTCACACAAGCATGCCATATCAAAGAGATAGTCACAAAGCATGCAATTCTACAATGTTTGTCTTTAAGAGACCAATGCATGTGCATACTAAGAAGTGTGTGAATGTGTTATACCAAATGTTTGAACAATGATGCAGGGACACACGTGTATGAATTGTGTGTGTGTGCTCTAATGCTTTGCAAGAGAATAGAAGTCTAAGTATACCTTTGACGCTTTCACCTCTTGAAGACGATATTTGCACTAGATGTTGCTCTTCAACTTTGAAGCTTCTTTTCTTTCAAAAACATCCTAAGCAACAACTATTACAAATATAGAGCGTTTTGCAATGGAATCAAGCCAATACAAATCATGAACCTTACACCTCCTCACAGTACTCCCACTGCGACCCTCCTAGTCTGAAACCTCTGTATCACTAGGTCTGGAATACTGACCCTTCGTATCACTGGGTCCAGTAGTCCTATGTCGTTCGGGATCCTGGAGGTGACCAGGTATATCAACGGCATCGACATCACAGACTGCCTACCAGGTCTATGCCTTCGTAATACTGTTGAGCCTTGTCAACAGCCATTGGCACCAATTCACACCGCGTAAACATATGAAATCAGAGTTAGATCATTGTAATTGTATACATACTAATAACTATATGAAAATGCTTACCATTTTAGTGAACATTAACAAAAATATACTTACCCTTTCGGTGGAAAATGGTATCCAGCTTGTCCCTTCCCCCCGGTCGTTGATTTAACTCCATTTTAGAATACGTGGGGGGGGGGGGGGGGGGGGGGGGGGGGGGGGGGGGGGGGGCGTATCTCGATTAACCTATGGGACGATTTTTTATTGCTAAGCTCAGGGATAATCTCAAAAGCAAATATCTACGTAATAGATAATACGGAAGTAAATACATCAGTCATATAAAAAAATACAATTAAAGTACGGCTTCAATTCTAAATTCTCACAAACAATGCATGCGATACACCGTATAAGTTGTACGTCTCGGTGGTGTGTATGTCAGCGCTCTTTTCTTACTGTCGTTGTTCGAACCGCTCCTGTCGACATCCAACGCATGCTTGAAACCATGTATAGACCGCCTATACACGTGTACGCCCCATGGGAACGCATCAAAAGCGTCCAAGTTCTCAACTAGGCGAAACTGCCATAATGGAACTTTAACTCTCTCGTCTAACCCCATCAATATTTAGTTGAGCATAAACAATAAGCAGCACTTCACCGTATTGTACTGCTCCACAAAAATACCAATCCGCAGCACCGCTCTCATCTCTTCAAACTCGATGTCTCGACCCTGAAAGTACCATTCGTGCATGCCATTCTCTACCATATCATAGCTTGCCATGTTGAGAATGACTCCGAACTTCAAACCGGTGATTAGACAGAACTCAATCTTCAAGAACCGGACATAATGCTTACCTAACAAAAATCTCATCTCATCTTCCGAGCCATCGTGATGCAACTAGCGCAAAAAGCAGCCGATGGATAATCCCAGCCGAAAACTGAATCTCCCGATGCATCTGAAGGAAATGACCAAAACACGACTCAATATACCGACGTCGGTCTTCGATCTTCAGATGTTCAGGTACACTGTCAAGTGCGGTGTCGATATCTCTAAGGTCATCGGAATGGTCATGCCGAGTAATTTTTCCCTTGTACCATGCTCCTACAAGGGTTTAAAGCGAATCCTTTAGCTGATTCCTCATCTGCATATTCACAGAAAAAAAACATTTAAGTTCATGAAAAGGCTCAAACAAAAAGGCTTGAGCAGTGTATTAAAAGACTCGGGCAGCATATGAAAATGCTCAAACACTTCATTAAAAAGCTTGGGTAGTGCATGAAAAGGCTCAACACTTCATTAAATGGCTCGGGTAGTGTATGAAAAGGCTCGAACTGTGTATTAAAAGGCTTGGAGAATCAAAATTCACTAACCTATTCATAAAAAAGGCTCGGATCTAATGTAAAAAGGCTCGGAAATTTTAAAAAGCTTAGGGACTGTTATAAAAGGCTCGAGTAACATTTTAAAAAGCTCGGGGACAGTTATATAAGGCTCGGAAAAAATTCAAAAAGGCACGGAAACCCAGATCTTCATCGTCTTCAAATAATTTTTTTCATAAACTAAAACCCTAACCTAACCTCATCAAACAAACATAATCAAGAACAAATCAAAACAAACCTAATCTACATGATGAAAATGGCATACAACATCAAACACACATAAACTTATCAAGAACAAAAACGTTGTGAGAGACAAAACTTACCACTGTCTTTTCAATTCGCCGGTGAGTTCGTTGTCAGATTTTGGTCGCCTTTAGGACTATTGTGCCGTTATGTTTTTTCTCTCAAAGGTTTTCTCTTAATGTTTGAAAAAGACACAAAGTGACAAAAATGGGTATTTTTGTCTGGTCACCTAAATATGGGCCTTTTAAACTTAAATTAGTAATGTGATGCCTGTCTTACAAAAAGCGCCCCAAATAGTGACAAAATTTTTTTGAACCCTACAAGATAATTATTATAACTCAATTATATCTGACTTGTGGCAATCTAGCCTTGATAAAGACTTGTTGGAAAATTCACATGGAAGCCTCTAAAATTATTTGCAGTTATCAAATTTATTAGGAAATAATATATTATTATTATTGTTATTGTTGAAAACCATTTTCATCGGACCGGAAAACTTCTGAGTTTATTAATAATTCTCTAATCATATATTTTGAAATCCAAAAAAACATATATTATTATCATATATATATACAGTAAAACTTCGATAAATGAATGTTCGATAAATTAATAACCGCTTAAATAATAAAATCTTATGGTCCCGACTTGGGCCTGTGGACTAAATTAATAACCTCGCTAAATGCATAGATAATAATTTTTTTTTCGAAGACCTTTATTAGGTACCAATGAATATATAAATTAAAATTGATTAAAAATAGAAAAAAAAATAGACACATAAAAATCATAATACATATCAATAACCTTTATACTTAACAATTTCTTTCAAAAAAAAAAAAAAAAAACTTTACAATTTTATTTTCTCAATTCAATCTTTCTTAAAATATGTTTTTTCTTTGTACTGTAACGAACTCAATTTGATCCTTAAATTTTACAAATCATACACTCTATTTTTTCTTTTGTAGTAAGAAGTTATCTAATGTTACTATGCTTGAAATGCCTCTTTTGGAGAAACACTCGGTAAAACATGTTGTCATCTGGATCATGATCATCGATAGGAGCGATGCATTACCCCTGAATAATTTTTTCATCAGTAAGCGATTCCATCACTATATCATCTTCACTAGGATAATTCAAAAGTGACAACATCCATCACATTTCTATAGTGTAGACCACAAATGGTTCACGTAATCCATCGATGCCTTCACCTTCACCAACTTGTGGTTCAAAAGCCATATTAGTGGCATTTCTCCATCTGAACGGATCTTGAAATGTTAAAAAACAATTTGCAATGGTTGTTGTCTTCATATCAAAGTTCGAAGCCGTATTAATAAATTTCATAGCATTCATATGTTAATTTTTTTTTGATATATTGTTCCTACTTCGTAACCCACCAAGATGCAAGAGTAGAAACGACGCTAATGAATTTTTAGTGCGGAATAATCCCAGCAACGCATGTTGGATGTTAGATGTGTATTAGGAGGGCCAAAAAAATAGTTAAACATTTGTCAAACATTCGATAACCTTTAATAGTTTGTACTTATTAACTTCTATGTACTTATGTATCTTGGTCAAAAAATGTAAATACATCTACAAGTAAAATATAAAACTTAAAAATAAAAGTAGAAAAACATAAACTCCTTTTTAAATTAATAAATTAGTCATTATCGATAAATAAATAACCCTTCTAAAATAATAATTTTTCCGGTCCCAACAATACTATTTTATAGAGGTTTTCTTCTATATATATATTATATATATATATATTTATATATCTTGCTTTAATCATAATGATTTGAAATCTGAAGTTATAAATCTAATAATATTACAAAATGATGATCATAAAACATTACAGGGGAGATAAAAATGACATAGATCAGATTAGCCATTGCCCATGGACTGTGGCTGAACAACATTTTGTTGTAATAGGGACTATAAAAATTAATAATGCAATAAGTATTTGGGTATCACAATTATATATTAATGTTGACAAACTAAGAAATGAAAAAATTTTCAGGCAACACAATAAAGTATTATTACTTATGTCACAATCACAGTACTGGAAGAATATCAACTGGAACCAAAATTTCCAAGGGTATGTGACAATAAAAATTAAGAAAGAAAAAAAAAAAAAAACAATAAGCATTGACCTTGACTGGATAAATCTTCGAACCAAGTCTAGGATTATATGGAACCACATATTAAACAGAATGTTCTTCAACTTTTTTTTTTTTTTTTTTTTTGTAAAATTACAAATAACTGTGGGGACCCTGCAAGAATGGACTTACTAGCACAGCCCGGACAACTGCTCCCACTAAAGGGGAGAGAGCACCCACACTTGATAGCCAAGGAGGGACAAAGAATATATGTATATATATACACGCGTGCCATGGGTTGAACCTTGGTGGTGGAGGCTACAATTGGGAGTCCAACCATATTGGCAAGAGGCCAATAGCTCTTCAAGTGTTATTTACTCAAAGAGACGACTTGGAAAACATAATGGAATACTTGTTATATGTAAAAGACAGTGACCTTCTAGAAGCAATTAATAATGAAAAAGGGTGGCTCATTTGTGATCCAAAAAAATTCTCCTTAAAATCCCTTTTTTTTTTCAGATATTGTGACACTCTGTGCTACCAGAGAAGTTTTTCTTGATTGGAAAGTGATGGACAATAATATGTAGCCAGAATAAGTTTTCTTCAAGGAGTTCTTTCCATCACATTATTAGATGGACTTATCTAATCCATCCACAGAAATTTTAGAATTACCTCACTGCTGCCGAAGTTCACAACCTGCAAGTAATATTTGGCAGAAATAGGGAGTTTGCCACGAGAATCAAACAAAAACCATTCGTCATCATTTTGGTGTTCAAAGACAGAAGCAAGTGAGCAATAAGGATCTGAATGTTTGGGTTGATGAACATGCTACGTAGAAGGGCTGTACAATATATGCTACGAAATAGTTCCGTTTTGAAAGAAAATGAGGTAAATTGAAGATGCCTGGGCAAATATTAAATAATAGAAATGACATTGGTTAGTGAAAATAAACGCAGTAATAATGTTCTTATGTTTATTTCTTTTTCGGTTTGAATATGTTAAAATTCAAATTCAAATTTTAAAAAATAATGGGATGTTAAATAAAATAGAGTATCTTAGAATTTTTTATTATTTTTTAATATAGTGTCTTTAGAATAGAAGTATCAAAAGATAGAAGAGATAATTTGGAACAAAATGAAGTGTCTTTAGATTTCTTTAAAATTTAAAATTTTAGAATGGAATGTCTTCAGAAACAAAAAAAAAAAAAAAATGTGTAAAAAGAAAAAATCGGATTGTAAGGAGAAGAACTCCATTTATTTTATATAATAGTATATTACTAAATATCCTTTAAATAAATTACTAAAAATAAAGTAAAATATAGGATTTAACTATAATATAGGAACTGCATAGTGCTAGCTAGAGAGGTTAGAAGAGATAGATTTATTTTCTTATAGTATTATTTAAAATTTAAAATCTTCTTTTTTTGTATGCCCTGGATTGAAATCCAAGATTAATAACCTTTCGGTAACGATACTGAAACCAGTGGCGGATCCAAAAATTTAACGAGATGGGAAACTTGAAAAGAAAAAATAATATAATAAAATATTGAAAAATTAAGAGCATAGTAAATGAGGTTTTATATATATTAATTAATGGTTATAATGAAGTTTAGACAAAAATAAAATAAATAGAACACTTAATCAAAATAAATTAATAATCTTACATTAAAAAATAAATAAAACAAAAAACACAATATTAATAAAAAATAACTAACGAAAAAAATATTAAAAAAGTAAGTTACAATATTATCTAAAAAAAATTACAATCTAATTTTATAATGAGAAATTTTGTTTTGTATTTATAATGAATTAAATTTATATAAATAATTGTTTGAACTCAGCAAGTCCTCCATCCTAGTGTCCTATATAATATTTCTTATAATAATTAAAAAAATAAATGGTGTTATTGACACACGCATACTTAATATTATACCCCACTTTTAAAATTATTTAGTGTCCTTTTTTTCTTTTTATCAAATTACTTAAGAGACATACAATTTTTATTAAAAAAAAAATATGTCAAAGAAAACTAATAAAATCTACTTTCCTTATTTCAATACTCTAATGACAGCATGTCTCTTTACTTTTTGGCCTGGCCAATTTGAGTGGTAAGAGATTATTTCAAATAGCTGACTATTTACTATTTTTGTTATATTTTCTTTCAGATCTCTATCTCATGTTTCTTATATTAGTATTATTGATTTATTGTTTTATGTGTTTGTGGTGTTTTGTTTTTTTCAATTCCAATCCATGTTTGCATTTTTTTCTCTCGATTATTTTCTTCAGGTCTTCCAGGCAATTCTATGATTGTATCAATTCTTTTGTCGATTTATTTCGATCTTCTAAAGTTAGTTTAATGTTATTACCCAAAAAAAAAAAAAAAAAAAAAAAAAAAACAAAAAAAAAAAAAACAATGAAATTGTATCAAGAATCGCAACCAAGAAAACCTAATTCTATGACGAAACGAAACGTAACAACACAAAACTCTAACTCAATCGTTCACAAAAATCATCGGACAATCTATCACATCATAATCTACCACCAACATCCAATCGACTATAGAAGAAAAAAAAATCTCATCTAATAAGGATGGTTTCCACCATGAAAAACAAGAAGAAAAAACAAGTCTTGAATGGATGTGAGAAAAACTGATATAATATTAGAGTGAAGTGTATTTTTTTTTCCAAAAAGATAGAGGGTGTATTAAGTTGAAAAATATGTAAAAGGGTAATCCTTGAAATAAATCAAAAAATTAATAAAATCATTTAATTTATATAATTACAACCAAATTTTAAAAAGAAGAGCTAAATAGTTCAGTAGTGGATTGATCAGAATTTTTTAGATGATATTATCAAATAAATTTGAATTTTTCATTCGCCTTCCAACTTGCAAGCCTTTGCCATAAGGTCCTTATAAGCATAAAGCCCAACTGCCAAGAATACTGTGACCGAATTGCATGCCGTGTAAAAGCGTTGAAATTTCTTTCTAGTACGATAATGAAATTGGATATCACAATTGTTATGGGTATTATCACTTTAGTCCCTATTTTTCAAAATACATCACTTTAGTCCATTTGACCAAAAAACTAACGGTCAACTATTAGAAAGTGTAAAAAATAACAATTTTACCCTTTATTGTTATTTTTTAATTTTTATTTTAGTCCTCTAGTTTCAATAATAGTTGATCAACCCTTGGAAAAAAATAAAAAGCCTCCATCAGGGATCAACTTCAACTTTAGGTTAAACCCCAAAAATGTAACCAACTGAGCTACTCTGTTCATTGTTGAAGGTTTGTTGAATTAAAGTATATATAGTTATATAATTTGTTAAACTATTTAAATCTATTATATAATTAAAATAAACTCTATTAATAATAATATATAAAAACATATTTTGAAAAAATGAAAAAGAAAATCAAAGCCCATAAATTTAAAAGGGAAAAAAAATCATCAAAAAAAAAATAACAAAAAAAACACATATCTTATATAATGTAAAATAAATCTATATAATAATAATATCTAAAAAAAAAACATATTAGAAAATGAAAAAGAAACATCACAAAACAAAAGGAAAAAAAAAAAGGAAAAAAAATAAAAAAAAAATTTCAATTTATGGGATTTGATTTCAAGTTTTTTTTTTTTTTTTTTTTTTCAAATTGAAATAATATATTTTTTGAGTAAAAAAAATCCAAATAAGAAAGAAAGAAGATAAAAGTTTACTGGCTTTGATTTCTGGGATTTCTTGGGTTTCATTTTGTTGTTATTTTCTTTTTCATTTCATAAATAGATAGATTTTATTCGGTTCTTCGCAAAGTAGTTTAATGTTATTTACCAAAAAAAAAAAAAAAAAACAACGAAATCTTACCAAGAATTGCAACCAAGAAAACCTAATACTACGTCGAAAAGAAACCACACCAAACCCTAAACAATCATTCAAAAAATCATCGAATGTTCATATCACCACTCACAATCTTTAAGGATGGCTTCACTTGAAATAAGAAGAAAAAACAAGTCCTACGAATGGATGTGAGAAAACTGTAGATAAAGATTAGCGAGAAAGTCTATTTTTATTTTTATTTTTTGAAAAAGATATGGTTGTATTAAGTTAAAAAATATGTAAAAGGGATTCCTGTAAATAAATAAAAATAATAATAAAATCATTTAATTTAATAATTAAATCAAATTCTAAAAGTAGAGCATAAGTATTTTAGTAGTAAGAGCGTGCCAATAGATAACTCAAAAAAATTGATCAGATTTTTTTAGATGATATTATAAATAAAGGGATAATTACCCGGTGGCATTGAATTGATGACACACTATCAAAATGGCCACTAGATTGGAAAATTGTTCCAAAATGGCCATTTTGGCGAACTTTGTGACATAACGGTCATTCATCCAATGAGTGGCTTTTGGTTAATAAGGGGATGACATTAATCTATTTTAGATTTTTGTTATATCAATTTTTTCTTTTGTTTTTTAAAACGATAATTATATTTAGTGTGTATATATGTATACACACTAAATATAAGTATTTGTTTAAATTCAAACGGAAGAGATTAGAATTTATTAAGATAACCTTTTGGCCTAAATTATCTTTCTTTCTAGCTAACTTGTATATTTTTAATATATATTTCGTTTTATCTTCTATCTCATTGACTATTCTATCAATTAATCGAGAGATATTTATTTAAGGGTAACAAATGTCATCCAATATATGATTTATAATAGTATATTTTATTAAAATAAATATTAATAAAATACCTTAAATAAAAGATTAAAGAATAAATAACTGATAAAATTAATAAATCAAAATACTTTTTCATCAATGACACCAACATTTAAACCCTAATTTATTTTAAGTATCAATTTTTATTTTTTTTTAGAGATAATCCATAGAATAGCCACTTTGGTTTTCAAATTTTACATATAGCCACTAGTTTTAAAAAAACCAATATAACAATATGATCAGGATCAACCAATATGATCATGGATCGGATTGGTGGGTGGAAGTTAGTGGGTTCTTTGATAAGTATACCCCTGGAGAGTTGTCAGTGGTTGTGATGTAAGAGGTCCAAAATGACCCCGTCTCTTCTATATCTCAGACGAAGGCAATCCCCAAACCAATCCCTAAATACGGTGCGGCTTCCAATGATTTATGGCTATTCTATGGAATTATTCCTTATTATATGCATCTTATTAATTGAAAGGCAAGTCGGTAACCCATCCCTTACATGTAAAAAATAGCACCCCATACCCGCGATATTTCGTATCTCCGATTCTTCGCCATAACGTATTTCTAGTTGTCGATTCGTTGCTGATTAAAGCTGTCCTAATTTGTTCAGCCATCCCCAATATCAGAGAAGGTATGTATCTCCTTAGAACTCGAACTGTAACTATAATAACATATGTTGAAAATGATTGAGAAGGGTCATCTGTTCGCGCGGCGGCTTGTGTGTGTTGATGTCAGTCTAAAAAAATACATATGATGATTCTTTCATATTCAGGATATAACATATGTTATGTCAGTCTAAATACTACATATGATTGATTTCAATCATAGTCATAATGTTGACGGTGATTTTTGGTGATCACCAAGTCAATGATTTGTGATCTCGAGTTGAGCTCTTAATATGCGAGTATAGTCAAAGATTGTAAAGAAATAACAGGTGATTTACGTGGTAAAACTCCAAAAGATCGGAGAAACATCCACGGGATCGTTGCCTCTAGCAACAAAGCCAAATCCACTATGAATCACGATTACAAGATGAAGAATGACAGAATGCTTACAAGCTCTTTAATACGATTCTCTCTCTCTCTCTCGTTCTACTTCTCACGTACCCCCTTTTGTGTATAGAGGGGGTATTTATACATGTTGTTCTTAGGGTTTTAAGGTGGCCGCTAGGGTTTGGTATTGTGGTGCCCAAGTCTCAAGCGGTTTCCTAGTCCTAATTAGATTATGTTTCCTCTTTTGGCTGAGTCTGATTCTGGACGAGATTCTTTCTCCTTTATTCGCGGGAGAACTGCTTGTTTCCTTGTTAAACTCTAATAGTCCACATCGTTGCTTATCGTGGATGTGCTGGTCGCTGATTATGATTGGCATACGAATGTTGGTGACTATCTCATTGATTCCCGAGTATGTATGCCCGAGTATGCCCGAATGTGCCCGAGTGAGATTTGCTGCCCGAGTTGATCGTCTTCGTTTGTGGTCGGACTACTTACTCTTTTTTCCGAGTGGGTTTATCGTGGGAGGTTTCTGCTCCATAAGTTGACTTATCTTGACTCTCGCTTTCCTTGCTTTTCGTGCTGATGACGTGTCCTTTACCACTAATTTTTACCTATAACAATACCCCCCTTAAATATTTGAGCCGATCATGTTGAGCCAGGTCCTCTCGGGACGAATATTTAATTTCAATAATTTCTCACAACTGGTCCTCGCTTGTCGTTTTCCGCATTAATGTATCCTCGTTTGATTCGAAGCTTTAAATGAGTGTCTTAATTACGACCGCACGCATTCGATTCACCACTCATTTCAGAAATCTCTTGATGGTGACGTTTCTACTCTCTGGCGGCTCAAGGTGCTCTCGGTTGCCACTTGTCTTTTCTTTGTTTGGCTGGGTCACGACTCATTTATGAGACACGACCTCTTGTTTGCCGCGTGTAGCCCACGTCATAGCCACGCCCCTCTATTTTCCCGCTTTACTGTGCCTCTCCTAGGGTTTCGTTCGTTTTTGAAATCAATGTGCCGCCTATATATGTTGGTTATCCACCTCCCCTTCCCTTCTTATTTCTTTTCCGCCATTGAGTATTTCTTCGAAACAAGTGTGCCTGTGTCCCTTGCGTTTCTGGGTATTTTGTTCTCTCCTCCAACTTGTTTTCTTAATCCTGCTTTGCCGAGATCGTCTGTTTCGACCCCAGGCCTGTACTCGAAGGTTTCTCCTCTGTTGTCTGCATTTACCTGCCTTTCCCTAATCAAGGTTAGTTCTCATGGATCCTGAAGCTAGATACCGTCTTTTACTGTTGGTATGATTGCTATTGAGCGAAATGATGCTTTCACTGCGTCGGTTGTTCACAGGTTATTAGACGAGCCTCTTTTCGATCAGCCGCGTTACACTGACGCCGACGTTTCTGGACTTTTTCCAGAAAGGCCTGCTACTTCTGAGGTTCCTCCTGCTTCAGAGATTCCTACTGCTTCTGCCAGTTCATCACCACCTTACTCATACCAACCTGAAGCTTGGTCAGATTCTTCTGCTTGTACTGATATTCGCCCGAGCAGAAGACCAGGAAAGAGGATGACTACTCGCAGAGTTTATAAAGACTCGCATTCTCGGGAAAGCCGAGTGGCGGCTCAAAGGATTATCGAAGATGATATTGAAGAGGAGCACAGGGCTGCTCGTATTCCCTTCTCCCCGAGCGTATTTGCATTTATGATGTTGAGCCGAACGTGGTCGGCCCTGACGAGATAACGCGATATATGCGGCGGTTCGATTTGGACAGCAATGAGATTTCGCTGATCCCAGCCGAAGGTCGGGCTGCATGGAACCCACCCCCCGGCCACGTAGCAATTTACGGGTCCATGCTTACATGCGGCGTCACTCTTCCTCTTCAGCCTTTTATTACTTGGTTCTTGGCTGAAGCCCGACTCGCTCCGGCCCAGCTCACGCCGAACAGTTATCGCATCCTGATGTGCATGTGGCACATGTGGCATAGAATGAAGCGGCCACCTCCCACTCCTCGCGAGGTTCGCCATTTTATTCGCTGAGGCCAGTGGGGAAAACCGGGATTTATTTTCTCCAGTCGAACCAGCCCGAGTTCTGGATTCCAAAGAATGTCGTGGTCAAGGGCTGTGTCGAACCGACCACGGACGAGAAGATGAAAGGGTTCGTTTGGGGCTTCCCGACCTCGAACAAGTTTTGGAAGAACAGCTGGTTCTTCGTGGGCAAAGACTGGGGCCAGTCGATTAGTTTCGATTTGGACGGCACTCAGATGACCTGCCGGGTTCCTCGGTACTTCTGCACGCCGCAGTGGAACCATCTAACTTCAGCTTTTACTGATGAGGAGCTGAAGACCTTGGCTCGGGCAGCAGTCCGCCCCTAGAGAAAAGGGGAAAACCCTATCTCTATAAGAGGGGAAAATGATCAAGGCCCGTCTCTTCCCTCAGATTTCCGCGTGCCGCCGACGCCGTAAGTTTACTTGTATGCATTTTTATTTGCAACCTGACTTCTAAGCTTGCTTGCTAACTCGGATTTTCTTTTTTTTTTTTTGAAGTGTTTGACGTTGATATAGTCAGTGATGGTCTGGCACGCCGGATGAAAGGCATCGTCGAGGCGAGTCGAAAGGCAGTCCTTCGTCAACGAGATGCTGGGATAGCCCCTCCTGAAGACGAATCTGACGAGGGTACTCCCGGGAACGTTCCCGAGGGAGATGATGAAGAGGGAGTACCCGATTATGTGCCGAGGAGGCTCACGATCAAGAACCGACCGTGTGTTCGGCGGGAGCTGAGGGCGCCTCGGGGAACTTTGGAGTAAGTAGGACCTCTGCTGATTCGGGCAATCCCGCAGGTCCTTCCTCCAAGGGGAAAGAAAAAGTAGGGGATCTCCCTGAGCCCGAGCGGGCAAATCCCCCCAGCGGATCTGGTTCCCCCACTCTGCTGCTGATATGCAAAACGTCCCTTTTGAAGGTTGGGGGGCCTTCAGGTGCGGTAGCTCCGGAGTTTCCGACTTCAGTTGAACCGAACCGTTCTTCTTCGGAGATTCCTGCCTCTGCTGATCCGATTTCTACTCCTGGGGACAGCAACACTGAAGCGGGGCAGACTGGGAAAAGGAAGGCTTCGTTTTCTTCTGGTCGCCCTTTCCCAAAGATTCCCCGAGTAGTTGCGTATGTTAATTCCTCTTCGGAGGACGAGGGGGAGGATGATGCGAGCGTGACCCCGCCGCGGGAGCAGGTCAGAGAGAGTGCTGGTGGCTCAGCCGGCCTTCCTCGGCCCCGTCCGCTGAACTCCCCGAAGGCGATGTGGGTGATATGGGCTCCTCTCCCCAAATCGATGATCCCACCCCGAGACTATTTTCAGGGCCATGGCTTCAGGCCGAGCCTATATTGGGGAGGATCGTTGGAGTCGTCTCAGGACCGGGACTGTGTCTGACCGACTCCACAATTTCTTCAACAGCGCTTCCTACGTGAGTGACTCATATGCGTCATTTCGCATTCTTCCTCCCTTTTTTTTATATTTGTTGATTTGTTTGTTGCAGATGGTGGCCGAGATGTCTGGGGCTTGCGAAGCTGGCGAAGCCCAAGCGGAAAAAATAAGAAGGCTAGAAGCCCAATTGAAGGAGAGCGAAGATCACTGTTCTCGGGCTGAGTTAGCTCGTCAGGAGGAGGCCAGGTCGGGTGAGATGCTCGTAAATCAATGCTTAGCACGGCAAATGGAAGCCGAGCAACGGGCATCTTCTGCTGCGGAGGAGGTCAGGACTCTACAAGATCAACTGTCGTCCACCCGGGAAGCCTTGCTTCGAGCCGAACAGAACGCCGAAGACGCCAAGTCTGCTTATGAACGTCGAATCAACGACTTGGAGTGTCAAGCCCTGACGGCCAAGGAACTGTCGAAGGGATCTAGGCTGGAAATGGAGCTACAAAGCGTTGACCATTTTAAGAGATCTCCTGCCTATGATGCTCTGCTTCTTCGGGAGTTCCAGCGTGGAATGGTCTCGGCCGGCGAATTTTTTAAGCAAAGGAACAGGGCGACTGATCGGGCCCGGGCCAACTGGAGCCTGTCAATTAGGAAGCATGTGGATACATCCTTGGAGTCTCTCCGGATCCAAATGAAGGAGTGGCGAGCGTATTGTAGAAGTAAAGGAAAACGCCACATCCCATGCACCTTGAGGTTCCGACCACCGAGTCGTTCTCTACCTTTTACGCCAGTGAAAGGGCGAGTTTTAGCAACGAGATACCCGACTTGGGGCCCGTTCCTGGTACCGACTACAGTTCCTGGATGGATGACGAAGAAGATGTGATCATATGGCCATCGGACGACAGTCTTCTGAGCGAGTATGTGATGGAGCCTGACCCTGATGTTGGCAGAAGCAGCTCACCACCCCCGGCGCCTTCCTCTTGATCTTCAAGCCTTTTTGTAACTTTTTGTAACTATACTTGTACATCTTTCATATATACATCGTATATTGTATCTTTCTATACACTATGAATATAAGACCAAATTTTACTCTTACATTCTACTTTTTGCCGAGTATCTTATGTAACTGGCTTATCAGTTTAGACCGAGTATCTTATTTAACCGGTAACTAATTTTTGGCCGAGTATCTTATGTAACTGGCTTATTGATTTAGACCGAGTATCTTATTAAACTGGTAACTAATTTCGTGCCGAGTATCTTATGTAACTGGCTTATTGATTTAGACCGAGTATCTTATTTAAACGGTACCGGTAATTAATTCTTTTTTTTGTTTACCTTCACGTTGCGTCGGGGCTCGCCGCGACCATACGTTGAGGTCCTTACACAAGTCACCTAGGACGTCTCCTGGTTTTATCTGTGCAAGGGTTCGTCGAATCGTTTGGGGTACTTTGTACCGGCCAACACGACTGCGCATCTCACTAGTCTTTCTAGCGGCGCTCCGAGCATTTTCCCAATTATCCTGGTGCCTCGGTTTTGCCTTTTTGCTAAGGGACGCGTTTGCATCGCTTTAACTAGGCGGGCATGCTACTACAGCTTTTCCGCCCTTCGAGCACCACTCGTCCGCTCTTTCGCGGCCTTATAGCGCTCGACTTTTTCGGCATTTATTCGGTCGCCTTGAATGACCTCCATTGAAATATTGCTCATGGATTTTATTGATTCCGCCACATCGTATTTGCAACTGAACTTTATTAGATGATCATGAACATGAAATTAATAAATAAATCTGAAATTTCAACGCAGAAACTAAAAACTGAGCTAAAGCAGAATAAATAAACTGTAGAACCATAACCGGATTCTTTTAGGGATAGAAGATCTTCAGGTATTGTGCGTTGCATGGTCGGGGTACCAGGCCACCTTCTGGTCGGGATATCATGTAGGCCCCGTGCCCTACGATTCTCTTGATGATATATGGTCCTTCCCATTTGTCGGCGAGGGATCCTGATGATTTATCCTTGGTATTCGGTGATACTCTCCATTAGCACTAGATCCCCGAGTTGGAATCTCCGCTCCCGAACATGGGAGTTGTAGTACCTAGCGGCCCTTTGCTGGTATGCGGAATTTCTTACTTGTGCTGCGTCTCTGATTTCTTCAAGCTCGTCTAGGTTCTGCTGCAGCATGTCTATGTTGTGCTCGGGACTGTATAGCTGGACCCTGGGGGATGTGAAAGTAGTTTCTGCTGGGATAACAGCTTCCGTCCCGAATGCCAGCGCGGAAAGGAGTTTCCCCTGTGGAAGACCTCACAGTTGTTCGGTATGCCCATAGCACCTCAGGCAGTTTGTCTGCCCAGCCACCTTTCTTTGCCTCTAGCTTTGCCTTCAATGTGTGCTTGATTACTTTATTCACGGCCTCTGTTTGGCCATTGGTTTGAGGATGAGCAGGCGATGCGTAGTAGTTGCGATCTTGAACTCTTCACACATTTCTCTGAACTTCTTATTATCGAATTGAGTCCCATTGTCTGTTATGATGATGCTCGGGATCCCAAACCGATATATTATATTCTTTTTAACGAAGCTGGTAGTGTTTGCCTCGGTGATGTGTACAAGTGCTTCTGCCTCTGCCCATTTGGTAAAATAATCCACCGCCACAATAGCATGTTTGGCTCCTCCCTTCGTTCCTGTGGGCATTGGTCCTATCAGGTCGAGTCCCCACATGGCAAAGGGCCAAGGCGAGGTTAAGCTTCTGAGCAACTCTGGGGGTCGCCGAATGTCATTTGCTACTCTTTGGCATGTTTCGCAACTTTCTGCGAATTGCTGTGCTTCCGCGAACAGAGTCGGCCAATAGAACCCTTGCCGGAGTATCTTGTGTGCTAAGCTTTTACCCCCAGTGTGGTTCCCACATACTCCACTGTGGATACTTCTCAGGATCTCTCCAGTCTTCTCACCGGAAATGCATCTCTGCAATACCTTCGAGAATCCTCTCCTATATAATTCTCCTCTCAGAATCGTGTACCGGGCTGACCTGTACCTGATGCGTTTAGCTTCCACAGCATCCTCCGGTAGTATGTTCTCCTCCAAGTACTTTCTGAGTTGGTATGTCCAGTCGCCCGGGCTAGGTCGGATCTCTGCTATTATGATTTCCTCGGGTTCCGCTGTGCTTGGTTTAGTCAGGTGCGCCACTGGTATTGCTTTGGATCTGATGCTTGTGGTGGCTGAAGCTAATTTGGACAAAGCATCTGCCTTTTCGTTCTCTTCCCGAGGGATCTGAGAGATTCTGTATGCTTTGAACTTTTTAAGTAGTCTTTTTTCAATGTCCAAATAAGCTATCATGTGCTCTTCCCTGGCCTGGTATTCATTCAGTACCTGATGGACCACTACCTGTGAATCACTGTAAACTTCCAGCTCATCTGCCCCTAGTGCTATGCAGACTCTCAGACCGGCCAGCAAGGCTTCATATTCTGCTTGGTTGTTGGTTGCCTTGAAATCGAACCTCATGGCACATTCTACAGTATCCCCCTCGGGGGTCGTTATGACTATTCCTGCCCCGCTGCCATGCGTGTTCGATGACCCATCTACATGTAATTTCCACTGGATTTTAGTAGTCTGTTCATCTTCCATTGCCCTCCTTACCTCGGCGTCTGGCTCGGTGAATTCTGCTATAAAGTCGGATACCGCCTGCCCTTTGATGGCCGTTTTTGGTGTGTATCTGATGTCGTATTCGCTGAGCTCTACCGCCCACTTGGTCAGCCTTCCTGACACTTCTGGCTTTTGAAGAATGAGTTTCAGCGGGCAGTCTGTATATACCTCTATTGTATGTGCTTGGAAATATGGCCTTAGCTCCTGGCCGATGTGATCAGAGCTAACGCTATTTTTTCTGCCGGCGAGTATCTGGTTTCCGCCGCTAACAACGCTTTGCTTGTATAGTACACTGGCTTTTGTATTCCTTCCTCCAGTCGGATCAACACCGAACTCGTCGCCACCTTGGTGACCGAGAGGTATAAGTATAATGTTTCTCCCACCACCGGTTTTGAAAGGATTGGTGCTCTCCCCAGATATTCTTTTAATTTTTGAAAGGCTTCTTCACACTCTGTATCCATTCGAGCCCTTTCCCCTTTTTTATTGCTTTAAAGAATGGGGCGCATTTGTCTGTTGACTTGGCTATAAACCGATTGAGTGACGCGAGGCATCCCGTTAGCCTCTGTACATCTTTTAGCGTCCTGGGTGAAGCCATTCCTTCTAGTGCTTTGATCTTCTCAGGATTTACTTCGATTCCCCTCTGGTGCACCTGAAAGCCTAGAAACCTTCCCGAAGGTACTCCGAACACACACTTGCTTGGGTTGAGCTTCATCTGATACTTTCTTAGGACGTCGAAGGTTTCCTTCAAATCCTCCGCGTGTTTTTCTGCAGTTGTGCTCTTAGTCAGCATATCATCCACATAAACCTCCATATTTCTTCCAATCTGCCGAGCAAACATCCTGTTTACTAGCCTCTGGTATGTTGCCCCGTCGTTTTTCAATCCGAATGGCATTACCTTGTAGCAATATAAACCCTGGTCCGTGGTAAACGACGTCTTTTCCTCATCTGCCTTATTCATCCGGATCTGATTGTATCCCGAGTATGCGTCCATGAAACTTAACAATTCATGTCCCGCTGTCGCATCCACCAATTGGTCGATCCTCGGGAGTGGGAAACTATCTTTTGGGCAAGCTTTGTTCAAGTCTGTAAAGTCTACACACATCCTCCATTGCTTGTTCTTTTTCTTGACCAACACCACATTGGCCACCCACTCCGGATACTTGACTTCCCTTATCGACCCACGCGGAAAGTAGCTTTTCTACTTCCTTCTTGATTGCGACGCTTCTTTCTGGATTGAATAGTTTTCTTTTTTGTACCACGGGTCGGAACTCGGGGTCGGTGGAAAGATGATGTGAAATCACTTTCGGGTCTACCCCCAGCATATCTTCATGGCTCCAAGCGAAAACATCCTTGTAATTTCTCAGTAGCGCAATAAGTGCGGTTTTGACATGTACGCTCAAATTTGCCCCTACCTTCACTGTCCTACCTGGATCCTCCGGGTCTAGTGCCACCTCTTGGGTCGGCTCGTCTTCCCTATCCTCCGGTCCTTCTCTGGGATCCAACTCAAATCTTTCGGCACTTCTGCCTGTTCTTCAGGTTCTCTATCCTCTTGCTGGACTGTTACCATGTATACCTGGCGCACCTCCCTATCTCTATATACTGATAAGTTTGCTCTACGGGCCATCTCTTGTGACCCTTTGACCACTCCCACACCATATTCGGTCGGGAATTTCATCATGAGGGCATAAGTTGCTGTCACCGCCTTGGCTTTATTCAAAATGGTCGGCCCAGTAAAGCATTATACGGCCAGTTTTCCGTATCTACCACCACAAAGTCGAGCAGCACTGTTTTCTGGCAAGGGGCTTTTCCGATCTTCACAGGTAGCTTAACCGTGCCGAGTGACCTCACTTCGACCCCTCCAAATCCTCTAAGGGGTGTGGGAAAAGGCTGTAGGTCTTTCCTGTCTAGCCTCAGCTGGTCATATACTTCTGCACTAAGAATGTCTGCCGAACTCCCATTGTCGATCAGAATTCGATGAACTTCTCTATGGCCGATCCGAGCGCTGACCACCAGTGCGTCATTTGGCCTAACATCCACTCCGTGTGAGTCGGCCTCTGTGAACACGATCGGGTCCCAGCCCTCCTTGATTCTTTTCGGGTCGGGCTCAATAGAATTGACGTCCAGGTCTCTCCGTGCCTCCATAGCTTCCCGAATCTCCTGGGTTCTTTCCCTGTTACTCTTGCCCGTTGCTGGACCTCCGAAGATGGTGTTAATTGCTCCTTCATCCTCAGCTTTCTTGGGACTAAGTTTTCTTGCCCGTCCGTCCTGTCGGCTGTCTTTCTGTCCATCTGCCCTGTCCGTCTTTTTGAAAACAATATCCTTCAAATGTCCTTCCCTAATAAGAGTCTCGATATGATCCCTTAGCTGGAAACACTTGGATGTCTCGTGCCCATTCTCTTTGTGGAAACGGTAATATTTGGTGGTGTCCCTCCGAGCATATGTCGATTGCTTAGGTGGTTCTTTGGACATGTTCTTCTCTTCTAGGATTGCCAGGACTTCTTCTTGATCTTTCTTCAACGGGGTATAATTTGTATATCGGCCCTGGAACCTCTGCCGTGGTTGATCGGTTTTTGGGTCGTATGCTCGTCGTCCATCCCGACCATCCCGTGCTTTATTCTTCTGCTTATCACCTTTGGTATCGGGCATCCTGGTCTGGTCCTTGGTTTTGGATCCCTCTGGGCGACCGCCATGTACGAAGTAACCTCCTGTGGCAATTTCCTCTTCTTCGGCCAAGGCGTAACCTCCTGCCATGTCCATCATATCGGCATAGCTGGTTAGTCGGGCTCTTCTGAGGTCAAAGGACAATTGGCCATTCTGAAGGTTGTTAATGAACGCGGCAATTATTGCTTCGTCGTTTGCACTTCCGATCTCGGACACTTCCTGACCGAACCTTCCCAGATATTTCTTCAGCGACTCGTCTTTTCCCTGTTTGAGTTGGGATAAATGAGCCACTGACTTCTTCCTGTGTACATTCCCGAGGAACTGCCTTGAGAAAGCCTTGCTCAGTTCGCCGAAGCTACTTATGCTTGCTGCTGGCAACCTTCCAAACCACCGGGAGCCTAGATCCCCAAGAGTTTGAGGAAAATTCAAACATAGTAGTGCATCATTATGGACATATTGCGCCATAGCGCTCCTATACCTCCGGACATGCTCTTTTGGGTCTGTATCCTTCTTGAACAGCTCGATGTGGGGCATTCTGAATCTTTCTGGGAAAGGCATCCTCAAAACCCCATTGGTAAAAGGGCTTCCGGATTCATCGTCTGACAGCTCATTACGCCCATATCGCCTGACCAAAGCATCCATTTGCCGACGATTATTTTGAACTTCCCGAGTGAGGCTCTGTATAAGTATGTCTCTGTCCCCTTCAGGCTCTCCTGACGCATTGAAGTTCTGGCTTATGGTCAGTTTTTGGCCCCTCTCCTCGGGATTCAACTCTCTATGATCTCGGTTTAGGCCATGCAGTCGGACTGTGCCCCTTTGGCGCTTGCGATGATGGTTCTGCTCACTTTCTTCCGAGGATGACCGGTCTCTCCGGTGGCCACGCCTCCTGGGGCGGTCTCGATCTCCGGCTACCCGATCTTGATAGTACTCTTTGTCGGAATCATTCCCCTCTCTGTGCTCCCTGCTTCTCCTGGCTACTCTTTCAGATAGCATCTCTGGTCTGCCTGTAGGATCTTGCCTCGCCTTTGGGGGTGCATCAGGGGTTGGTATCACCACCGCGGAGAGCAGTCTTGCTGTCTGCTGGCTTGGGGCGGACAGTTCATGAGGTGACATCAATCCTTCCGTAACAGAGAGATCAATTCCCTGCCTTGCTGCGTCTGATATGAGTTGTTGTAGAGAAGCACGGAGTCGCTGCGCGATTTCTTCATTCGCCGTAGGTAAACGTCGAATACCAGCCAGGGCAGCTGACTGGTCTGCCGTCGTCAAAGTTGCATCCGCCGTATTGAGTGCGGTGTCGTCTTCTAACTCGTTACTTGGCCCGCCCTGACTGTACCTGGAATCGCTACCATCTCCGTCGCCAGCCATTGTTGTCACAAGATTCTGGAAGCCCCTCCTTCTAGCGCCAATTGTTGACGGTGATTTTTGGTGATCACCAAGTCAATGATTTGTTCTCGAGTTGCTGCAATTTATATGCGAGTATAGTCAAAGATTGTAAAGAAATAACAGGTGATTTACGTGGTAAAACTCCAAAAGATCGGAGAAACATCCACGGGATCGTTGCCTCTAGCAACAAAGCCAAATCCACTATGAATCACGATTACAAGATGAAGAATGACAGAATGCTTACAAGCTCTTTAATACGATTCTCTCTCTCTCTCTCGTTCTACTTCTCACGTACCCCCCTTTTTGTGTATAGAGGGGGTATTTATACATGTTGTTCTTAGGGTTTTAAGGTGGCCGCTAGGGTTTGGTATTGTGGTGCCCAAGTCTCAAGCGGTTTCCTAGTCCTAATTAGATTATGTTTCCTCTTTTGGCTGAGTTTGATTCTGGACGAGATTCTTTCTCCTTTATTCGCGGGAGAACTGCTTGTTTCCTTGTTAAACTCTAATAGTCCACATCATTGCTTATCGTGGATGTGCTGGTCGCTGATTATGATTGGCATACGAATGTTGGTGACTATCTCATTGATTCCCGAGTATGTATGCCCGAGTATGCCCGAATGTGCCCGAGTGAGATTTGCTGCCCGAGTTGATCTTCGTTTGTGGTCGGACTACTTACTCT
>CM059871.1:167835-237835 GCA_030490815.1 Acer saccharum | reverse complement strand
CAGTATATTTTATCTAAATTTTCAAAACACGAGTGCCAAAACACCTAAACTTGGCCTAAAACAAATAAATCGGAAACCAAAACAACAAAAACAAAAAAAAAGACATGGATAATGTATGAATTTGGGGACCGATGTAAAGTTTTTGTGACGGGTTTTCATACTTTGGTACCCGGTTCAGTATATTTTACCCAAATTTCTGAAACACGAGTGCCAAAACTTTTAAACTTGTCCCAAAACAGAGAAACCGAAAACCAAAACAACAAAAACAAAAGCAAGACATGGAAAATGTATGAATTTGGGGACCGGTGTAGGGTTTTTGGGATTGGTTTTCATATTTTGGTACCCGGTTCAATATATTTTATCTAAATTTCTAAAACACGGGTACCAAAACACTTAAACTTTTCCAAAAAAGAGAAACCGGAACCAAAAACCACAAAAACAAAATCAAGACAAAGATAATGTATGAATTTGAGGACCAGGTAGAGTTTTTTGCATGAGTTTTCATATTTTAGTACTCGGTTGAGTACATTTTATCTAAGTTTCGGAAACACGGTTGCCAAAACACCTAAATTTGTCCCTAAAGATAGAAACCGAAACCAAAAACAACAAAAACAAAATCAAGGCGAAGATAATGTATGAATTTGAGGACCGGTGTAGGGTTTTGGGATGGTTTTCATATTTTGGTACCCGGGTCAGTATATTTTATCTAAATTTCTGAAACACAGGTACCGAAACACCTAAACTTGTCCCCAAACTGAGAAACCAGAACCCAAAGCAACAAAAACAAAAACAAGACAATGATAATGTATGAGTTTGCGGAACGGTGTAGGGTTTTTGGGACGGGTTTTCATATTTTGGTACATGGTTTAGTATATTTTATCTAAATTTCTGAAACACGGGTACCAAAACACCTAAATTTATCCCAAAATAGAGAAAACGGAAACCAAAACAACAAAAACAAAAACAAGACATGGAAAATGTATGAATTTGGGGACCGGTGTAGGGTTTTTGGGACTGGTTTTCATATTTTTGTACCCGGATCATTATATTTTATCTAAACTTCTGAAACACGGGTACCAAAACACCTAAACTTTTCCAAAACAGAGAAACCAAAACCAAAACCAAAAACCACAAAAACAAAATCAAGTCAAAGATAATGTAAGAATTTGTGGACCGAGTAGAATTTTTGGGATGAGTTTTCATATTTTAGTACTCGGTTGAGTACATTTTATCTAAGTTTCGGAAACACAGTTACCAAAAAACTTAAATTTGTCCCCAAAGAGAGAAACCAGAACCAAAAACCACAAAAACAAAATCAAGGCAAAGATAATGTATGAATTTGAGGACCGGTGTAGGGTGTTTGGGATGGTTTTCAAATTTTGGTACCCGGGTCAGTATATTTATCTAAATTTCTGAAACACGAGTAACAAAACACCTAAACTTGTCCCCAAACAAAGAAACCGGAACCAAAAACCACAAAACCAAAATCAAGACAAAGATAATGTATGAATTTGGGGACCAGTGTAGGGTTTTTGGGACGGGATTTCATATTTCGGTACCCGTTTCAGTATCTTTTATCTAAATTTCTTAAACACGAGTACAAAAACACTTAAACTTTTCCCCAAACTAAGAAATCGAAAACCAAAATAACAAAAACAAAAACAAGACATGGATAATGTATGAATTTTGGGACCGGTGTAGGGTTTTTTGGAAGGGATTTCATAATTTGGTATACGGTTCAGTATCTTTTATCCAAATTTCTGAAACCTGACTACAAAAACAATTAAACTTTTCCCCAAACTGATAAACCAAAAATCAAAGCAACCAAAAAAAAAAAAAAAAAAAAAAAAAAAAAAGACAATGATAATGTACGAGTTTGCGGAACGGTGTAGGGTTTTTGGGACGGGTTTCCATATTTTGGTACCCGGTTCAATATATTTTATCTAAATTTCTGAAACACGAGTACCAAAACACCTAAAATTTTCCCCAAATCGAGAAACCGTAAACAAAAACTACCAAAACAAAAACAAGACATGGAAAATGTATGAATTTGGGGACCGATGTAAGGTTTTTGTGACAGGTTTTCATATTTTGGTACCAGGTTCAGTATATTTTACCTAAATTTCTAAAACACGAATGCCAAAACACCTAAACTTGTCCCAAAATAGACAAACCAGAAACCAAAACAACAAAAACAAAAACAAGACATGGAAAATATATGAATTTGGGGACCGGTGTAGGGTTTTTGGGATGGGTTTTCATATTCTTGTACCTGATTCAGTATATTTTATTTAAATTTCTAAAACACGGGACCAAAACACCTAAATTTATCTCAAAACAGAGAAACCAAAAACCAAAACAACAAAAACAGAAACAAGACATGAAAAATGTAAGAATTTGGGGACCGGTGTAAGGTTTTTGTGACGGGTTTTCATATTTTGGTACCTGGTTCAATATATTTTATATAAATTTCTGAAACACAAGTACCAAAACACCTAAACTTGTCCCAAAACAGAGAAACCAGAAACCAAAACAACAAAAACAAAAACAAGACATGGAAAATGTATGAATTTGGGGACCGGTGTAGGGTTTTTAGGACTGGTTTTCATATTTTTGTACCCGGTTCATTATATTTTATCTAAATTTCTGAAACACGGGTACCAAAACATCTAAACTTTTCCAAAAAAGAGAAACAGGAACCAAAAACCACAAAAACAAAATCAAGACAAAGATAATGTATGAATTTGAGGACCAGGTAAAGTTTTTGGGATGAGTTTTCATATTTTAGTACTCGGTAGAGTACATTTTATCCATGTTTCGGAAACACGATTACCAAAATACCTAAATTTGTCCCTAAAGAGAGAAACCGGAACCAAAAACAGCAAAAACAAAATCAAGGCAAAGATAATGTATGAATTAGAGGACCGGTGTAGGGTTTTTGGGATGGTTTTCATATTTTGGTACCCGGGTCAGTATATTTTTTCTAAATTTCTTAAACACAGGTACCAAAACACCTAAACTTGTCCCCAAAAAGAGAAACCGGAACCAAAAACCATTAAAAAAAAGTCAAGACAAAGATAATGTATGAATTTAGGACGGGTTTTCATATTTCAGTACCCGGTTCAGTATCTTTTATCTAAATTTCTAAAACACGAGTACAAAAACACTTAAACTTTTACCCAAATAGGGAAACCAGAAACCAAAACAACAAAAACAAAAACAAAAACAAGACATGAAAAATGTAAGAATTTGGGGATCGGTGTACGGTTTTTTGGACTGGTTTTCATATTTTTCTACCCGGTTCATTATATTTTATCTAAATTTCTGAAACACGGGTACCAAAACATCTAAACTTTTCCAAAAAAGAGAAACAGGAACCAAAAACCACAAAAACAAAATCAAGACAAAGATAATGTATGAATTTGAGGACCAGGTAAAGTTTTTGGGATGAGTTTTCATATTTTAGTACTCGGTAGAGTACATTTTATCCATGTTTCGGAAACACGATTACCAAAATACCTAAATTTGTCCCTAAAGAGAGAAACCGGAACCAAAAACAGCAAAAACAAAATCAAGGCAAAGATAATGTATGAATTAGAGGACCGGTGTAGGGTTTTTGGGATGGTTTTCATATTTTGGTACCCGGGTCAGTATATTTTTTCTAAATTTCTTAAACACAGGTACCAAAACACCTAAACTTGTCCCCAAAAAGAGAAACCGGAACCAAAAACCATTAAAAAAAAGTCAAGACAAAGATAATGTATGAATTTAGGACGGGTTTTCATATTTCAGTACCCGGTTCAGTATCTTTTATCTAAATTTCTAAAACACGAGTACAAAAACACTTAAACTTTTACCCAAATAGGGAAACCAGAAACCAAAACAACAAAAACAAAAACAAAAACAAGACATGAAAAATGTAAGAATTTGGGGATCGGTGTACGGTTTTTTGGACTGGTTTTCATATTTTTCTACCCGGTTCATTATATTTTATTTAAATTTCTGAAACACGGGTTCCAAAACACCTTAACTTTTCCAAAAAAGAGAAACCGGAACCAAAAACCATAAAAACAAAATCAAGAAAAAGATAATGTATGAATTTGAGGACCGGGTAACGTTTTTGGGATGAGTTTTCATATTTTAGTACTCGGTTGAGTACATTTTATCTAAGTTTCAGAAACACGATTACCAAAACACCTAAATTTGTCCCCAAATAGCAAAACCGGAACCAAAAACCACAAAAACAAAATCAAGGTAAAGATAATGTATGAATTTGAGGACCGGTGTAAGGTTTTTGGGATGGTTTTCATATTTTGGTACCCGAGTCAGTATATTTTATCTAAATTTCTTAAACACAGGTACCAAAACACCTAAACTTGTCCCCAAACAGAGAAACCGGAACCAAAAACCATTAAAACAAAGTCAAGACAAAGATAATGTATGAATTTAGGACGGGTTTTCATATTTCAGTACCCGGTTCAGTATCTTTTATCTAAATTTCTAAAACACGAGTACAAAAACACTTAAACTTTTACCCAAATAGGGAAACCGGAAACCAAAACAATAAAAACAAAAACAAAAACAAGACATGAAAAATGTAAGAATTTGGGGATCGGTGTACGGTTTTTTGGACTGGTTTTCATATTTTTCTACCCGGTTCATTATATTTTATCTAAATTTCTGAAACACGGGTACCGAAACACCTTAACTTTTCCAAAAAAGAGAAACCGGAACCAAAAACCATAAAAACAAAATCAAGACAAAGATAATGTATGAATTTGAGGACCGGATAATGTTTTTGGGATGAGTTTTCATATTTTAGTACTCGGTTGAGTACATTTTATCTAAGTTTCGGAAACACGATTACCAAAACACCTAAATTTGTCCCCAAATAGCGAAACCGGAACCAAAAACCACAAAAACAAGATCAAGGTAAAGATAATGTATGAATTTGAGGACCGGTGTAAGGTTTTTGGGATGGTTTTCATATTTTGGTACCCGAGTCAGTATATTTTATCTAAATTTCTGAAACACGGGTACCTAAACACCTAAACTTGTCCCCAAACAAAGAAACCAGAACCAAAAACCACAAAAACAAAATCAAGACAAAGATAATGTATGAATTTGGGGACTAGTGTAGGGTTTTTGGGACGGGTTTTCATATTTCGATAACCGGTTCAGTATCTTTTATCTAAATTTTTGAAACATGAGTACAAAAACACTTGAACATTTACCCAAACTGAGAAATTGGAAACAAAAATAACGAAAACAAAAACAAGACATGGATAATGTATGAATTTGGGGACCGGTGTAGGGTTTTTGGGCTGGTTTTCATATTTTGGTATACGGTTCAGTATCTTTTATCTAAATTTCTGATACACGAGTACAAAAACACTTAAACTTTTCCCTAAACTGAGAAACCAGAACCCAAAGCAACAAAAACAAAAACAAGACAATGATAATGTATGAGTTTGTGGTATAGTGTAGGGTTTTTGGGACGGGTTTTCATATTTTGGTACCTAGTTCAGTATATTTTATCTAAATTTCTGAAACACGAGTACCAAAACACCTAAATGTTTTTCCCAAACTGGGAAACCGGAAACTAAGGTAACAAAAACAAAAACAAGACTTGAAAAATGTATGAATTTAGGGACCGATGTAAAGTTTTTGTGAGGGGTTTTCATATTTTGATACCAGGTTCAATATATTTTATCTAAATTTCTGAAACAAGAGTGCGAAAACGCCTAAACTTGTCCCAAGACAGAGAAACCGGAAACCAAAACAACAAAAACAAAAACAAGACATGGAAAATGTATGAATTTGGGGACTGGTGTAGGGTTTTTTCGGACGGGTTTTCATATTTTTGTACCTGGTTCAGTATATTTTATCTAAATTTCTGAAACACAGGTACCAAAACGCCTAAATTTATCCCAAAACAGAGAAACCGGAAACCAAAACAACAAAAACAAAAACAAGACATGAAAAATATATGAATTTGGGGACCAGTGTAAGGTTTTCATGACGGGTTTTCATATTTTTGTACCTGGTTCAATTTATTTTATCTAAATTTCTGAAACACGAGTACCAAAAAACCTAAACTTGCCCCAAAACAGAGAAATCGGAAACCAAAACAACAAAAACAAAAACAAGACATGGAAAATGTATTAATTTGGGGACCGGTGTAGGGTTTTTGGGACAGATTTTCATATTTTTGTACCCGGTTCATTATATTCTATCTAAATTTCTAAAACACGGGTACCAAAACACCTTAACTTTTCCAAAACGGAGAAACCGGAAAAAAAAAAAAACCACAAAAACAAAATCAAGACAAAGATAATGTATTAATTTGATGACCAGGTAGAGTTTTTGGGATGAGTTATCATATTTTAGTACTTGGTTGAGTACATTTTATCTAAGTTTCGGAAACACGGTTACCAAAACACCTAAATTTGTCCCCACGATCTTGCTGCATTAAGATGGCTCCAATTCCGACCCCACAGGCATCACTTTCGACGATGAAGGATTGAGTGAAATCCGGTAATCGCAGAACCGGAGGAGAAGTCAGAGCATTTTTTAGACGTGAAAAAGCAGTGGCGGCTTCTTCATTCCAATGAAACCCATTTTTAGATAGCAGACGAGTCAGCGGAGCCGCTATCCCACCGAAACCATTGATAAATTTCCGGTAATAGCCGGCCAGTCCGAGGAACCCTCGCATAGCTTTTGGAGTTGTTGGAGTTGGCCAATCACACACAGCTTGTGTCTTGGAAGGATCCACCCGAACACCATCGAATGAAATAAGATGACCCAAATAATCAACTTGTAATACTCCAAACCGACATTTGGATTCCTTAGCAAAAAGATGATTAGTGGAAAGAATTAATAAGACAGTGCGTAAGTGCGAGAGGTGGTCTAACCAATTTTTGCTGTAAACCAAAATGTCGTCAAAAAACACTAAGATGAACTTGCGTAAGTGTGGTCGAAACAAGTCGTTCATGAGACCTTGGAAGGTGGCGGGGGCATTGGTTAGCCCGAATGGCATGACAACAAACTCATAATGACCCTCATGAGTACGAAAAGCTATTTTCGGAATGTCTTCATTTTGGACCCGAATTTGATGATATCCCGACCTCAAATCCAATTTCAAGAAATATCTAGCGCCGTGCAACTCATCTAACAACTCATCTATGTTTGGGATCAGATATTTGTCCTTAACTATGATGTGGTTTAGGGCCCTGTAGTCAACGCAAAAACGCCAACTTCCGTCTGATTTTTTTAAGAGGAGGATGGGTGATGAGAAGGGACTGCTACTGGGTCAAATTATTCCGGCCTCCAAAAACTCTTGCACCATTCGTTCTATTTCATTTTTTTGATGGTACAGATACCTGTATGGGCGGACACAGACGGCCTATTGATGTGGTAGTAGTGGAATGCGATGGTCGTGGCTGCGTTGCGGAGGTAATTCGGCTGGTATGGAAAAGACATGTGACTATTCTGTGAGTAGCTGGTGGAGATCATCAGGTTGCTTGGAGGTGGGAACATAGTGATCGCGTGCAACAATTTGAAAGAAAAATCCCATTCCATCCAAATGCATGAGTTCTTTGTTGCTCAAGGCCTCTAATGGTTGCCGTTTGATACCTTGAAATTGGCGAGTATGGCCATCGTGGTGGAAGGTCATAGTGAGGTTATGGTAGTCGGTCTCGATTGGGCCTAGCGTCTCCAACCATTGTACTCCCAAAACGGCCTGGCTGGCAGCTACGGGTAGGACATAGAAGTCGGCTATTATGGGACAATCTTGAATGAGTATCTGTAGTGACAAACACTGACCAGCACAATCGATCTTGTCACGATTAGCGACCATCACCTGGAGGGTTTTGTTGCGGACCACTGGTAAGTCTAGTTGAGACACCACCGATTGATCAATAAAATTATGTGTGTTGCCTCCATCAATCAACACGGTAATATCGCGATTCTTCAATTTCCCCACCACTCGTAATATTTGTGGATGAGCTGTACCTGATATAGCGTGATAGGAGATTTCTGGCATGGTGTCAATGAAGCATGGTTCATCAGGTGGAGGAATGGAGTCGGTTTCATCACAGGTTGGAAGGTCCTCAATCATGAATAGCTGCGGCCATTGGCACCGATGTCCGGGAACGAACTTATCTTCACAGTAAAAGCAGAGGCCCCGTGCTCGTCGGTCTCGTGCCTCTTGACTGGTGATTCTTTTAAAGGCAGTGGCGGTGCTCTGATTTTGTTTCAGATCAGGTGGCTATCCTAAGAGGCCTGCTGAAAGGTCTGGTGTGTGTTTTGGTGGCTGAACAGGAGCTGAAAATCAATAAGAGCTGCTGGGTTTCCTTTGTAATTGGTTTCGTTCCTCGATCAAACGTGCCACGCCAATGGCATCGGATAGTGTACGAGGTTGTTTGACCTTAACGTCCAACCAAATCTCGTCTCAGAGTCCTGCAACAAAGCAACCAATTAAATAATTCACAGGAAGATCGTTGATGCGTTGTGATAGCTTCTCGAATTCTGCTTGATAAGTTTCGACTGTGGTGACTTGTTTCAGTCTGGTGAGTGCTTCTGATGGATCCTCGTAATCAGTCGGCCCGAATCGTTGGAGTATAGCTTTTGTGAATTCTGTCCAAGAGAGTGGTCCTTTGATTTTGTTATGCCACCGGTGCCACTGTAGTGCAAGTTCTTCAAGGTGGAATGAGGCTAACTGGACTTGGTGTTAAGGTAGAATGTTTTTGAACTCAAAATACTGTTCAGATTTATAAATCCAACCGTGAGGGTCTTGCCAGTGAATTTGGGAAATGACAGTTTGAGTTGTGAGTGATTTCGGTCTATGGGCAATGAATTTTGAGAATGGATGTTTTGTGTAGTGGTGTGGTTCTGGGATGTTTCGCCTTGTGCGAGTGGGTCGATTTCAATGTTAGGTTGCTGTTGGGGTGTGTTTGGTTGGTTTTGTTGCAACCGTAAGACTTGTATTTCAAAGAGAAGCTGGTCGAAACGCGATTCATGACTGGCAAGGATTTCATGAACTTCGTTGCGGAACTCCACATTCGACTTCCCACGTGTCTCCATGGAAAGTATTCTTTGATACCAAATTGATGTGTATCTAAAGCATCAAGAATAGAAATAGAAGAATTGAGAAAAGAAAAGAAGAAAGGTTATTTTATATAATTCCAGATGAAGCCCATTCTAATTACATTCTAGCTATTTATAAGCCAATGATCGAATGAGCAGTTACAGCAGTTAACAAAGCAGAAATCAAGTAAACCAATTACCCAAAAGAATAGGGCACGATCGCACATCCATTAGTGGGCAACACCACTCGGTGGTGGGTAACACCACTTGCTCTGGACGTGGCCACGAAACACTCGTGGTTCCCCAATTATTCACACACTAACAATTGAAATAACAGCAAATAACAGCAGTTAACAACCCTTGACCAAGTAACCTGATCAAGTCCTTCCTTCTTGCATGGCCGAGTTTAGGCCCATATCACAAACACAGAAGGCAAACAAAGAAGCCAAAAAGCCAAGCACAACACAGAAGGCAGACAAAAACACCCAACCCAGCAGCAACACAAGACAGCGACAGAGCACCACAACCACACCAGGCCCCTGACAAACGTAGAGCAACCCACGACCACCAACAACTCAGCAAGACAGATTCCACTCCAGCGTTTGACCATCCCCACCAGCACCTTTTTTTGCCAGATTATCTGCATAGGAGTTAGTATCTCTTGAATTAAATTCAACAGAAGCCATACCCGAATTCCCCAAACTACTTCTAATATCCAAGATCAGATGCGTATACTTCTAGTCCCCCACACCACTGCTATAGATCCAAGCCACCACCTGCTTACAATCACTAACCTTTTACCCTCCAGCTCATGTTTTGACAAAAAAAAGGGAACAAGCTCTCGCTAATATATATGGCCTACTGGGAGAAAATGCCTTCACCAATGATTCAATGCTAAAATGACATAACAGGATTTTAGGTTTAGACTTCTCAACAATATCAGCCAATATCTCTGTGTCACCAATGTAGACTTCGAAAAGTCTTTGTTGTATCCACGGTCTTCTTGCCAGCTTTCTCTACTTTCCAAACTCTCAGTTGTTCTTTCTTATGTAGTTTCCATGGGTCCATAACTTTAGTCTTTGTTCTAGCTAGGTAGCAATGACATTTTATTGCAATGTCGACTTCTAAAGTCTTTGTTCCATCCGCAATAACAATCCATGGACTCCAGGCTCCCATCTAGACCATAAATGATGTGAGCTGAATTGAGTTTAGTCTTACTTGGTGGTGTTTTTATGTTCCCGGATAAGAGTGTAGGAAAATTGTACGAAATTATATTGCACTAAACATCCAAAATCATATTAATCTATTACAAATATGCAATAGAAACAGAGAAGATAGAATACAAATCATTTCAATTTCAATCTGCATTAAGCATCAAATCAAAATTTTCAAGTTTTTGAAAATCAAACATTGTTTATTTTGCAATACCTTAGAAATGGTTTGTTACATTGTGTTACAAAATTCATACCACAAATACAATAGACAGTAGCTATGCTTAACAAAAGAAGCAGGAAAACGAATTACTGAAAGCTGAAAGACTGAAACAAAAAAACCATTCCAGATCCCTGAGTTGATAGTTTGGCTCAACATAATTTATTTGACTATGGTGATCATCGGCAACTTGGCCTGACATCTCTAGTCCTCTTGCTGATAAAGTTTTCCCTGATTGCACATAGTTTTGCCACCACATCTGTCATCTCCATTCGATCTGTTGGAGATTCCATTGAGCAGAGAACTCCGATTCTCATTGCGCCAACCAAGCACTCCTCCATTCCGACTCTTCCTTCTCCATGTAGTCTTGCAAAATTTTCAACATTGTTGTCAGTTGTTACTTCCAGCAATAGTGATGGCTCAGCAATCTCCATAACTCTTTCCGGCAAAGACATCTTGGCAAAATCATGGATATTTAGCTCATCATGAAACACGCTATCTGTGGGACGCTTTCCGGTGAACATCTCCAGCAAGAAAATTCCTAAGCTGTACACATCTCCTGGCATGGACGCTTGACTGCCCATACCATACTCTGAAAAACATGTTAATTTATAAAATTAGATGTAGTAACGGATTTCAATATAAATCATACATATCAAAATATGAAGCATGAAAGAGTTAGTTACCTGGAGCAACATAGCCGATGGTTCCTTTTATCCCAATTGAGCTTGATTGGGTTCTAGATTCAGTACTAACTGGATTCTCTGATAGAAATTTCGCTAGCCCAAAGTCACCCACATGTGCAACCATATCACAATCAAGCAAAACATTGCTTGGCTTTAGATCACCATGAACAATTGGTGGTTGGCAATGATGATGAAGATATTCTATTGCGGAAGCCACATCGATAGCAATATTGAGTCTTTGAATCAAACTCAAATTGCTCACATTGACTTGATCATTGCTTTGGTGCAACCACTCTTCTAAACTTCCATTTTGCATATACTCGTAAACCAAAGCTTTGAAATCAGCCCTTTTAAAATCTATACTTGAGCAAAGGGTGATGATTTTGATGAGATTTCGATGACGAATATTTCTTAATGCTTCACATTCTGCCATGAAACTCTTGGAAGCCCCTTTTTGCTGCAGGTTAATCACCTTGACTGCAACCGGCATTCTAACTTCAGCTAAAATTCCTTTGTACACAGAGCCATATCTTCCCTGACCAATCATGTTGGATGGTGAAAATTCATTAGTTGCCTTGCTGAGCTCTGCATATGAAACCATGGGAAACTGTTCGTCCATGTGCAACATCATTGACGTTCGATTGGCGAATTTCTTTCTTCGAGCAACAACAACGAAGAAACCTACTACTGATGATAAGATCAAGACTGCAGCAATCACAGGAATTACCACTCTGAGAAGACGGATTTCTGATTTCTTTGATCCTTTGGAGTGGCATAATGGCAAATGCAATTCAGCTATTCCCCCACAAAGCCCTTTATTCCCAACAAGTGAAATGTTTGTTTTATTCATGAAAACTCCTTTGGTAGGCACATCTCCCTCAAATTCATTGTAAGACAGGTTTAAGGATTCCAAAAACGATAGCTTCTCAAGATATTCTGGAATTCGACCCGACAAATTGTTGGAAGAGAGATCTAGTTCTTTCATGCTTTTCAAAGAACTGAAGGAAGGAGGAATGCTTCCACTAAAAGAATTGCCTTGTAGGTATAGATATTCCAAACATGAGCAACCACCAAGAGTAAAAGGAATTTCACCAGAAAACATGTTGTTTGAAATACCCAATGCAACAAGATTCTTCAAGTTACCTACTTCTAAAGGAAAATGGCCACTGAGAAGGTTATCTGATATGTCTAGGCCAAGAGAGAGGGTTGTTATTTCAAGAATTTGCTGAGGCACAATACCGGTGAGCTTATTATTGGAGAGAAGCAACAGTATCAAATTCTGGCAATTTCCAAGCGAGGAGGGTATATTGCCTTGCAAATTATTGGAATTCAACCCAAGTTTGTTCAGCAGAGTCAAATTACCTAGAGAGCTAGGAATGCTCCCTTGTAAGTTATTTTGACCCAAGGCTAATACCTGTAAGCTCTTAAGCTCACCAATACCATGAGGAATAGTGCCCGATAAACGGTTTTTCTCCATACCAATCCCAGTTAAATTGACTAGATTTCCTATTCCAGAAGGTATGGTCCCTGATATTTGATTCAACCCTATCGCTATACTTTTTATTGTTGTTGATAGGTTGGCTATAGAATGTGGCAGCACCCCTCCAAATTGATTCGAACGTAAACCAAACACTTCCAATTTGCTACAATTTATTAGAGAGGTGACAAATCCAAGGTCATTGACTGTCCCAGTTCCTAAATTATTTCTACCCATATTAATCCAGTTTAGATTATTAAGGCCACTAAAATCAATTGACACTTTCCCTTTGAAATTATTTTCACTTATGCTAAATTTTACAAGATTTGAAGAATTGGATATAGAATCTGGAAGAGAACCTGTGAACTCATTGTATGAAATAACAAACAGTTTCAGGTTTGGAAGAGTAAAGCCTATGTTAGGTGGTAAACTTCCATTAAGTCTATTGGATCCAAGAACAAGACGTTCAAGAGAAGAGATGTTATATATTGAAGCGGGAACCATACCAAAGAACTTATTGACAGCTAAATTGACATACGTTAACTGTCTTAGTTGGCCTAGCATGTCCGGAATTCTCCCCACCAAGCTATTCTCCAATAAATTTAATTCTTGCAAAGCTGAAAGATTCCCAATTGAAGCTGGGATTTCTCCTGTTAGACGATTTCTTCCAATATACAATTGCTCAAGCTTCAACAAGTTGCCAATTTCTGATGGGATATCACCCATAAGGTGGTTTCCATCTGCATAAAACTTGACGAGGTTAGAGCAAAGGGATAAATTGGTTGGAATGGTACCTGAAAAGAAATTATTGGGCAGTGCTAGAGTTTCAAGCCGGTACAAACGACCAACTTCATGAGGAATTTCACCATATAAGAGGTTGTCATCGAGCTGGATTGACCTAAGGAAGCTGAGGTTCCCTATAAAGGGTGATAAGTGACCTCCTATGCTTTGGTTTCTTAGATCCAAATCAATGACCCTTTGGTGCAGACGACCACATGAAACACCTGTCCATAAACATAAGGGTACATAATTTTTCCATGAGCTCGTGACTCCTAATGGATCATGAAACTGTGCCTTTATGGCAAGTAATGCAATACGGTCCGTCTCATTTGTGTAGATTAGTGAGGCAGTGGAGAGGGTAGAAAAGCTATGGATTAGCAACAAGCTGAAGCACCATGGAAGAATGGCAGGGTATTTAATGGAACTAAGCATGTTTGCAGGCATTGGATTTTGTGCTCGCAATTTGAATTCGTATTTCAAGCTGTTTAGAGGGAACTTTATTTATACAGGAAACTGATCAATAGAAGTCAATGTTTGGTGTTTACATTAGTAATTGTCGACATTGTTTGTCTCTTGGTAGAATTCCAAGGCTCCCCAGACCATTTTTCCACAATTCATTTAAAGCAATATGACATTATCTGTCCCCACAACTTAACATTATGCCGGAGTCTTCAAGGCACCCTGCATTCCTGAAAATTCAGCAAATTAATGAGAGAATGAGCAAATTAACATTATTGTTTCATAGTATCCGGATGTAATTCTAATCAAATCAGTTTTAAGTTATAATAACTGAGCAGCATCATATTCATTTTTGTCATTTAGTTATAATAACATTACTGTTGAAGAACTATTCAATCTTGTTTTATTAATATTCATTTTAGTAATAGTCTCCATGAAGTGTCGTGCACGATGGGTTACCAATCCAAGTCCAGGTAAAGCTTGGAAATTTGTAGTTGGAAACCGATTTGTGATCCATAAAAGTGGCCTATATATCATCAAAGCTACAATGACATAACAGGATTTGTGATTTGGACTTCTCGACAATTATCAGGATTTGTCATCAATGTAGACTTCTAAAGTCTTTGTTGTATCCATGAACACAATCCATGGACTCCAAGCCCCACCAAGACTCGTAAATTGTAATATCATCTTGTGCCTGAACCAACTTCAGTCTCCTTGACAGCTTTCTCAACTTGTTTTATAGCAACCACAGAAGGAAAAAAAAAAGGTGGATGCTGTCCCTTTGATTTGATGCTTTATCAGCCAAACAATGAAACAAACCAAGCTTCAAAAAAAAAAAAAAAAAAAAAAACCCACCGAGTAGAACTCATACTTAGTCGATGGGATCGTAACAAAAAATTGATATCATCACAAGAGCTTAAGTATGGCCTGCTGAAAGAAATGTCTTCCTATAATGCTAAAGTGACATAACAGGTTTTTCGGTATGAACTACTTTACAACATCACCAGCCAATCACCGTATCAATTTGAGGAATTCCTTCCATTCCAACAAGGTAACTGTTATTTGTAAATCAACAATCTGGTAATAACCTGTAGAAACGGAAAGCAAAACACCACAACCAACACGTTAGAAAACCGGTTAGGGAGAACCGAGGCCCGTGTTTCACACGGTGTCCTTAAGACGATTTCGCCGTATATAACACCGTATGTGTATAGCGATCGTCTCCCAGGATACAACAGTTTCACAGTGGAAGTACGAAGCACAACCACTCTCAGCGAACTCAAACCGAGCTTAAACTTACCAAGAAAACAGAGAAGAGAAGAAAGTATTCGGCTGCTGTAAGACTGTATTTTTCGGAATGAATAATATATGCAGACTACCTAGGGTTTTATAGATAATGATGAACCACTAGGGTTTCGGGATTAATGTGGAAATTCCTTGGTTAATACGTTTTGATTTTAATAAGGAAATCCAATTAATTAGAGAATAATTTCCATTTAAAGAGATTTATTTCTAATTAAAATCGATTCTTTATTCTTAGTGATCAAGTAAGAAATCAGAATCCAAACAATTAATTCTTTCCTTATCAAAAACGTTGACTTAGGGAAGTGACAAAAAGACAACTCGACTCTCACGGTCTAATCGGAGCGGCATACGTGCCCACACACGAGTCGTGCATTCAAAGGTTCGAGAGCCTCTATGCCACACATTGTTGATACCTCATATCACACATTCACTTATATATTACACATAAGTGACTTCCCTAAGCAATGTGGGATTCACTTTGATCCCTACACAATGGGTTCACTTTGAGACTTAATTTCTCATTCACCCATTAACCATTTTGTGAATTTGAGTATACCATTTCGAAGCTCTCATGGAGGAGAATTCGAATCCACTTTAATCTTCCATTTTCATGGAATCTATCATACTCAAATTGTGCTCTCAAATTAGGAGTTCATCACAAAATTTCCAACAATCCCCCACATGAATGAAATTGACCTAGGAGACACAAAAGATGATGTTTGGTAAGTTCAAACGGTCGAAACCTGCATAGGATAGGTAGGTGTTACCCTTTGAACCTTCCCTTGTAAAGGTATGTTTACTTTACTGGCTGATCAGTAGATGTGATATCCTTGAACTGTTCTGCCGTTTTGTGTAAACGATCACATACCTCACACAGGTATCTTCCAGACCCGATTTGGTTCTCATTGTTATGTTCGTTTTGGCCATGAACATACGCCTGGTTATGTGAGAGTCTCTGGAGAATATAGCCCTTCACTATTCTCTTTTAGAAGCGGCCCCACTTCTCTCTCACATAGGTGATTTCTTAATTAAGAGTAACCCGCATTACTCTGCTCGGATTTCCATAGCTTGGAATTTTGACGCATAAGAATCATTAAAAACATAGTTTAGCCTTTTCCCTACGGGCATCACTGTTTTATCATAGGAATGGACTTGAGGGTAACCCCCACAGTGATCCAACTCAGTCTTACAACTTGGTTGTCCCATTGAACCTAGATCTTGGGATCTCCAGTCAACTAGGTTGGGTTTCCATTGTATTGACCTTTTATTTCATGGGCTTTAGTCCCATTCCTCTTGATGATGTCTTAACTAATTCTCTATTTAACCCTTTGGTTAGCGGATCCGCAATGTTATCTTTTTACCTTACATAGTCAATAGTGATAACCCCAGTTGAGATTAGTTGTCTAATGGTATTATGTCTTTGACGTATATGTCTAGACTTCCCATTGTACATGTTGCTCTGTGCCCTTCCTATTGCTGATTGACTATCACAATGGATGCAAATCGCCGGCACAGGCTTTGGCCATCTTGGAATATCCTCTAAGACTTGGCGTAGCCATTCAGCCTCTTCACCACATTTATCTAATGCTATAAACTCAGATTCCATGGTGGATCTGGCTATACAAATTTATTTGGAGGATTTCCAGGATACTGCCACACCTTCTAGTGTGAACACATACCCACTAGTGGATTTTGAATCTTTCATATCAGATATCCAGTTTGCATCGGTGTATCCTTCTAGGACAGCAGGATATCTGGTATAATGCAGTCCATGATTACGAGTGAATCGTAAGTACTTCAATACTCTTACTATTCCTTTCCAGTGATCGGTTCCTGGATTACTCGTGTATCTGCTTAATTTGCTGACTGCATTAGCTATGTCTGGTCTTGTACAACTTGTTAAGTACATCAGACTTCCTATCACTTGAGAATATTCTAGTTGAGAGATGCTCTCACCCTTATTCTTGGATAAGTGTAGATTTATATCTACTGGTGTTCTGGAAATTCCAGAATCATTTTTGTTGAATTTCTCGAGAATCATGTCAATATAGTGTGATTGACTTAGTATGAGTCCGTTAGATGTCTTTGAGATTTTCATTCCCAACATTACATCAACCGGTCCCATATCTTTCATATCAAATCTTGACTTCAACATATCCTTGGTAGATTTGATCATCTTATCATCACTACCAACAATGAGCATGTCATCAACGTAAAGGCACATAATGACATAGCCATCTTCTGTGTCCTTGACATAAACACATTTGTCACATTCGTTGATTTTAAATCCACTTGACATCATAGGATTGTCAAATTTCTCATGCCATTGTTTTGGTGCTTGCTTTAAACCATATAAAGACTCACCAATTTACAGACTTTCTTTCCTTGTCCTGGAGCAGAAAAACCCTCAGGTTGTTCCATATAAATTTCTTCATCTAAGTCTCCATTTAAGAAAGCTGTTTTCACATCCATTTGATGTACTTCAAGATTTCGCAGAGCTGCGATTGCAAGTATTATCTTAATGGAGGTTATTCTCGTCACTGGAGAATATGTATCAAAATAGTCTAGGCCTTCTCGTTGATTGTAACCTTTAATTACAAATCTGGCCTTATACTTATCAATTGATCCATCTGCTTTCATCTTTCTTTTGAAAATCCATTTGGATCCTAGCGGTTTACATCCCGGAGGAAGGTCCACTAATTCCCAAGTATGATTTTGAAGGATGGAATCAATTTCGCTCTTAATAGCCTCTTTCCACAAGAGTCCTTCTGAAGAGCTTACCGCTTATTTGAAAGTTCGAGGTTCACCTTCTAGCAAATAGGTCATAAAATCTGGACTAAAAGATGTTTTCGTCCTTGCTCTTTTGCTACGTCTAGGTTCATCCTCAACTTCATTTCCTTGTTCTTGGTCCTCACAACTATTAGCATGTGTTCGTTTTGACGAACTTGCTTCATCATTGGATTTACATGGAAATACATGTTCAAAGAACGTTGCATTTCTAGATTCCATTATCGTGTTTTTATATATATCTGGTATATCAGATTTATAAACCAAGAACCGATGAGCACTACTGTTTTGTGCATATCCAATGAAAATGCAGTCAACAATTTTCGGACCTATTTTCACCTTCTTAGGTAAAGGTACGCCTACTTTGGCAAGACACCCCCACATTCGTAAGAATTTATAGGAAGGCTTCCTTCCTTTCCATAGCTCATATGGGGTCTTGTCTTCTTTCTTTCGGGGTACCTTATTTAAAAGGTAATTGCTAGACATTATAGCTTCACCCCACATGTTCTGAGGCAATCCAGAACTTATCAGCATTACATTCATCATTTCAAGGAATGATTTTTCCGTTCAGCAACTCTGTTTTGCTGAGGGAAATATGGTGCAGTGGTTTGATGTATGATTCCATGTTGTGCACATAATTCACCAAACGGTGTTTCATACTCACCACCTCAGACGCTTCTCAGTGATATTAGTCACCATGAAGGTTTCACTTGGGGTTATCCCTTCAGCATAAATCTTATGCATAATCACTTGAAGCTCTTAGAGTTGACTCATAAATGTCTTAGAGTCCACCATCTTGTAATCAAGAAACCGACTGACAACAAACCTTTTGGATCCAACATCCTCAGTCTTGTATTTATGGTCTAACGACTCTCACAATTCTTTTGGCTATTTTTTCTTTGTAAAGTATACGCTATACAGTGAATCTAACAGCCCGTTCAGTATGTAGTTTCGGCACTAAAAATCCGAAAGGTTCCATGCATCAATAGCATTCATATTTGAACATCTCGCTCTTAACCACTATTGAGTTTAAGAGCATCTTTAGTTAAGAACCTAACTACATTAAGCGTGGTTAATTAGAACAGCATCTTCTGCTTCCACCACTCAAGGTTCGCATGACTCACATACTGGCTCATCATCGGATCTCCCATGTTTCTCACAAATGAGTTGATGGCCGGAGTCGATGTTGCCACACTTGGCCCCAAAATAGGCACATCTCCCACAAGCACTGAATTAACAACTAAAGTGTCTAGTCCTACAGTTGGATTAGCACTAGGAGTTTCAAGTGGAACACTTGTGTTCACGTTTGATTTATCCACCATAATATCAGGAGGAAATCAACTAAATTAATTTGAAATTAATTCTCATTAAAATAGGCAATATTAAAGTCAAATCAGTTTTGTTTTTGAATTCAAAATTTAACATTTCTATTAATCCGGAATTAATAGAAATAAATCATCATTAAATTGATAATTACAATTTTGAAGTTCAAAACTTGATTTTGACACTAATCACCATTTTACACATCCAACTTGTTACCACGGTTGACCTTATGAGCCTCATCAGTTAAGAATCTCGCAAGATTCAATGTGGTCAAGTAAAGCAACATCTTTTGTTGCCATCTCTTGAAATTCAGACCACTGAATTTCTCTAGTCTCTCCATATGATTCATAAGAACTGAGATCGGAGACACAAACGAATTCATCGTCAGGGTATTCATTTGACCCACACAAAAAAAAAGGTTCACCATCGGGTCGGTCAACTGACCCACAATTGGGTTGACCACCGGAGTCTCTTGAGCCAAGCTCGGGTTCATAGTTGATTCGGCAGTTATTTTTCACAAATCAAATCAAATACTAATATATATCACAAAGATATAATAACGATATATGAAACACAAATATATCATAATAGTATGTTAATATATATCAATCATAATATTTAAACACACCAATATAACTTCAACTTATGAAATATAAATAACTAGTACGTATACTATTATTTATATTAATATATCAAACAAAGATATATCACACACCGATGTATTGTTTATCAATTAATTGATATCAAACAATACAAACCACCAGTACTGATATCAACACCAGTACGTATACATCAATATGTAAAATATTGATTTACAGTGCATAAAACACCAGTAAAGCACTTTAAATATAATACATATATCTATAAACAAGTACTGCTTTTTGGTGTAAGATTATATAATCTTGTAATCTATGTACCAAAGTAAGCCCGATTGTATACACAATCTTCGTGTTACTTAGTTTCATAATGATAGTACATCAAACACTGAATTGTGTTGATATATATCTCATACAAATAAAACAAAGACCAGTATATTTAACAATATATCAAACGCGGGTTGTAACCCACCGATATGATGCCATATTGAACAAATATATATACTCGTATATATATAGACTGGTTTGTACTAGATTATATAAACACATAATCTGTTTACAGATTGTTCCAGATGTAGAATACAAATCTATATCTCTCAAATATCAAAATTTTACACAATTCGTGTATACAACCGATATACTCTTTGAATCACGAAATTATCATATATATTATATGACAGTACCGATATCAATCAGTTGTTATCAATCCGGTGAATCAATAATTGATTCCAGATTTCACACTTTGAAATCACAATCAGTGTCTAGTAATATAGACCCGATTTTCCAAATCAATGTCTGAAAACAGACCCAATTTGCACTGTCAAAACCGAATCAAAACGTGAAGTTTGAAGAATAAACACTGTGTTAAACCAATCCGTTTTAAGGTTCAGAAACCAGAAAGTTTGAAGTAGAAGAAAACGTTTAAAAAGAATAAGTTAAGAAAAATCGTCTTAAGATTGTTATTTGTAAATCAACAATCTGGTAATAACCTATAGAAACGGAAAGCAAAACACCACAACCAACACGTTAGAAAACCGGTTAGGGAGAACCGAGGCCCGTGTTTCACACGGTGTCCTTAAGACGATTTCGCCGTATATAACACCGTATGTGTATAGCGATCGTCTCCCAGGATACAACAGTTTCACAGTGGAAGTACGAAGCACAACCACTCTCAGCGAACTCAAACCGAGCTTAAACTTACCAAGAAAACAGAGAAGAGAAGAAAGTATTCGGCTGCTGTAAGACTGTATTTTTCGGAATGAATAATATATGCAGACTACCTAGGGTTTTATAGATAATGATGAACCACTAGGGTTTCGGGATTAATGTGGAAATTCCTTGGTTAATACGTTTTGATTTTAATAAGGAAATCCAATTAATTAGAGAATAATTTCCATTTAAAGAGATTTATTTCTAATTAAAATCGATTCTTTATTCTTAGTGATCAAGTAAGAAATCAGAATCCAAACAATTAATTCTTTCCTTATCAAAAACGTTGACTTAGGGAAGTGACAAAAAGACAACTCGACTCTCACGGTCTAATCGGAGCGGCATACGTGCCCACACACGAGTCGTGCATTCAAAGGTTCGAGAGCCTCTATGCCACACATTGTTGATACCTCATATCACACATTCACTTATATATTACACATAAGTGACTTCCCTAAGCAATGTGGGATTCACTTTGATCCCTACACAATGGATTCACTTTGAGACTCAATTTCTCATTCACCCATTAACCATTTTGTGAATTTGAGTATACCATTTCGAAGCTCTCATGGAGGAGAATTCGAATCCACTTTAATCTTCCATTTTCATGGAATCTATCATACTCAAATTGTGCTCTCAAATTAGGAGTTCATCACAAAATTTCCAACAGTAACAATGACATATTTATTGCAAAGTAGACTTCTAAAGTCTTGGTTCTATCCACAACCACAATCCATGGACTTCAAGCTCGAATCTGGGCCATAAATGATGTGCCCTGAATCGAGTTTAGTCATACTTGGTGGTGTCTTTATTTTCCCATATCAGATTGTAGGAAAATTTTACAGAAATATATATCACACTAAACCAACTATTTCCATCATATTTTTAGAAAACGATTCTATTATCTGATATACAATACTAAAACATTAAATGGAAACAGGAAATAGACAATAATCATCTACCAAAAAAAGGATACGATCATTTAAAGCAATCTGACATTATCTCGATCTCTCTGCATCCCCACAACTTAACATTATGCCGCAGTCTTCATTCCTGAAAGAAATGTCATCATTTGAGATTAAGTATGGCCTACCGAAAGAAAAGTCATTCAAAGTCATGCAGAGAGAATAAAATAGGGAGAAAAGACATGGATTTCTTAGAAATTATGATGTGGACTTTGCAACCTTATAGGGCCATTATTACAATGCCAATTTCAGAGATTTCTTCCAACTTGGTGACATTGATATATTTTCACAATAATAGACTTCTGAAGTCTTCGTTCTAGCTACTACCACATAAGTCATCCCTTCAAGCCCCACCAATACTTTAGTCTTACTGGGCGGCTTCACCATTTTGTAAATTACTTGGGTGTTGGAATAAGACTCTAGTCTTTACTTTATTTTATTTAGTTACACATCATAGAATTTTGTTATGTTCATTAATCTCAGGATGAAAATACCATGAAATAGCTCAACATGATTCATTTTACAGCCGTGATCACCAAGCATTAACCCAACATCTATAACACGTCAAAATCCTACTACCTAGAAACTCCTCCCAAACAACACACAATTTTGGTAACATCCCGTCATCTCCACTTTTTCAGCAGGGGATTCCAATGAACAGAAAACTCCATGCAGTTGTGACTTTATAGAAAGTAATGCCAGACGATGACTCTTTGGTGTCGATCATTACACGTTACACCAGTCCATAAACATAAAGGTACATAATTGTTCTATTAGCTTGTGACTCCTAACGGATCCACAAGCTGAGACTTTACGGCAAGTAATGTGAGATGGTCTGTCTCGTTTGCATTGAGTTTGGCAGTAGAAAAGGATGAAAAGCTGTTGATTAGAAACAACCGGAAACACCATGGAAGAACAGCCATGTCATGGCAGCTAACAAAGCATGCTTTCAGGACAACACGGGAGTTGTTCACAAATCTGGAATGCTGATCATTTCCTGAAGGGCATTTTGGTGTATTTATTGATAGTTCGAAATTATATGAGTCATCTTTTGCTGCTATGTGTATATCTGCATCATTTTTCAACAAATCAATTAAATTAAGTAATCTTTCTTTGTCTCACTTTAATTGTCCATGATATCGAAACAGAGGATAAAACAAGTTGATTTCAATGATATTATCAATGAATTGTCTTGCACGTCATATATGGTGTTTGATGAATAGTTAGTTGAATCTTAGGGGGGTGTATTCAATTAGGATTCTTGAGGACATTTAAAGACATTATAAATCCTAGTGTATTATTCAATTCGGACATTTAAAAACTTTAAAAGAGTCTATATTAATCCAGTGGTATTCAATTTAGATTTCGATGGACTTTTAAAGAATCTTTCCAAATCTGGGTGTATTGAATTTGGATTTTAAAAATGTCTACAAGAATCAAAGTGTATTCGATTAGGACTAGATTTTAAAGGATTTTCTTAGGTCATGGATTTTGGTGGATTTTGGTGGGCTTGATGGTGAGAGATATAAATATCAAATACCATAACATGTCCGGCCTTCTCCCCAAAGATTTTGGTGGACTTTGCTCTCTCTCTCTCTCTCAAAACAGAAACGTGTTGCTTCTTCTCACTTCTTCTTTGCTCTAATAATCCTAAGCCATCCACATCCAAACTTTCTACATTATCTTCAAAATAAAGAGTAACAGCTTTGGTACAGCTCAAATGCTTAACGATGAAGGTGTGATCTTCAATCAATTTATACCATTGCTTACACACACACTTGCACCTTACCAAATTTTTCATCGACAACCAGCTGAGGATCTCGAAGAAGATTTCGCAAGGAAGTAGTAATCCAACACTGGCCATCGATACATCTCTGTTGTCCTCCTTTAATTCATTCAATGAGTACACTTGTGAAAACTGGCCACCTACAGCCTCCTCCATTGAAGATACATAACGGCATTGATTTTTTTTTTTAAGAAAAAAATCATTATTTGTATTAGAATTAATCATCAAAGACTATCAATGTATACATAAAATCTTCCCCAAGCGTAATTTATGTTAATGATAGATTTTCAGTATATTTTGGGAATTTGCAATGTAGTAATAATATCAACATACATAAAATCTTACCCAAGTAATTTATGTTATGTGATGGATATAATTTTGACTGTCAAGTAATATTAAAATCATGTAATAATTAAAAATATTGACGAAGCTAATTACCAAGCAGAGATCAAAATCATACCTTTGTAATCCAATGTACGTTGATGCAATGCAAAACCTTTCTCTTTTTAACTTATGAATTCATATTTTGGTCGTGTTTGGGCCATATAGTGGTATAATTCTCCATCTATAATAAAAGTTAGAGATAACAAATCCATGAAAGTCCATGATGTCTAAACAAATCCATAAAAGCCTGAGATAAATGTCTAAACAAATCAATGAAGTCCATGTAGATTTATAAAAATCTATAAAAATCCATAAAAATCTGTCACTTAAAAAATGTCTTTAAATGTCCTTAAGAATCCTAATTAATCTTAAATGAATACACCCCCCTTATACAATGATTTAGAATTATTAATAGATGGTGTCGACACCGATCTGTTGACCATATATAACTCCCCCAGATCCAGCATTTAACAAACTATGTCAGCAACGTAGACTTCTAAAATCTTTGTTGAATCCATAACCACAATCCGTGCTCGAACAAACTTTCATATTGTAAGGATTCCCTTTAATTGATTGGCTTATTTCGTGGTCAAACCACATGTTGGGGTTTGGTTGTAAGGGTAGTCTAGGTGATTAGTTGAAGATCAAGACCCTTTCCAAGACCTCAAGGTTGATAAGCACCAAAGGTAAAATTCTATGTGCTTAAGTTGCTTTGAAGAGATTAGAAGCACACACACACTTACATCTCATGCTTAATTCATTTTCTTGAATGTTGTGTATGTGTTGTCAAAATGTGCTCATTAATGTTGATTAACATCTCTTCTTGCATGCTTTACATGATTGCATCTTGTATGACCAATGCCATGCCATGCATGTTCTTTAGTTTTCATACAAAGTGTTAGGCGCTGTACAAAGCGCTGTTGGAAGCGCTGTTCGTACAGCGCCCAACCTGACCTGGTTGAAAAATGCATTTTAATGCATCAGGTCTGATGCAATTTTGGAAGGCGCTGTACGTGGCGCTGTACAGAGCGCTGTTCGTACAGCGCCTCTCTGTTTCCTCGTGAAAACAGAGCAAGGGCGCTGTACAAGGGCGCCCTACGTACAGCGCCCAAGGCAAAAATATGTGTCACTATTCAAAACGACCACACTTTGGTTTGACACCCTATATATATGCCACTTTGACTTTAGGTCAATTGTGTGAGTTGATTTTCTGATTTCATACTTAGAACATTTTTCAAGAGAAGAAAATTAAAAAGAACTCACCTTTAACCACTCAAATCAAACCCCTTTTGCATCAAATTTCATATTGCATCTCCTATGTCTATATAGAGTGCATCCATGTATGGGTTTGCATCATCACAACTTGCTTGGTAAGATTTTGATTAATTTCATCTTATTTTAGTATTTTAAATACCAAGCCATCTCTTTTAAATTACTTGTATGTTTTAGATCATATGCTAAATACAAGAAAAGAGATTATTTGTGATGTATTGATTGAGTGTTGTTTGTGATAGCTTTGTATCTAGGATTGGTTATCCTTTACTGAGCTAAAGTTATATGCCATGTCATATAGCTACATGTGATATCTAGGATTGATTATATTGTCATCTTATAATCCTAGGTAAGCATTTAGAGTACCCTAGCTCTTATTGCAATATTTGGATATCATTGCATATTCACATAGGGTTGTTTGATCCCTAAGGAGATTGTAAGTCTTGTGTGATAGACCGGGATTAGGTCGGACACCGGGATTAGGTGGTCACATGAGCAAATTGGACTAGGTCCACTTTTACAGGCCTGCGGGTAGTGGTAGCGGGATATTGGCCGGGATTAGGCCGTCAAACCTGGATTAGGTTGTATACGTTATCACAATTAGTGGATTCGAGGTTCGAGTGTGGCGCACTTACCAGCCCGTGGTTTTTCCCGTGAGGGTTTCCACGTAAAAATCAAGTGTCGTTTATATTTCCGCACCATATTACACTTGATTATTATATTGTCTAGTTTGGGGCATTTTCGTAAATTTGACTAAAAACGAAAATTGGGTAAAAAGCGTAAAATCTATTCACCCCCCCTCTAGATAGTTTTATACACACCGTGCTATAATTAGTTTCACATAGTTGTGAGGATCAATGCCATAGTTGGATCATTTTTACTGGAAAGGTTAATAAGTCATTCATTTCTTCATAAAACACAAACATTGTATACCTTAGCTGAGACGGTTTGTTACAAAATACATACCACAAATACAGTGGACAGTAGCTATGCTTAACAAAAGAAGCACAAAAACGAATCACTCAAAAACTGAAATGGAAAAACCACAACTCTGTATCATTTGACTATGGTGATCATCGAGAACTAATCAAGACAGTAGGAATGTTTGTTGTTTATGTTGGTAGTCAACAACCCTGTATGCCTTCTAGAAAAATTCCAAGGCTCTTCACACTATGTTTTCTACAATTCAACTAGAAAGGCCCTACAGGCCCAACTTAACCCAAAAGACGTCTTGAAGGTTAGAGTTTGTCCAACACTTTGTAAATGGCACAACGTTTGTTCGTCTTAACGATGTGGGACAGAACCATACATCCAACAGTTCATATAAAGAAACTTGGCATTATCTCTCTCTGCGTCCCCACAATTCAAATCAGTTTTTAATTATAATAATTGAACTGCACCATATTCATTTGTTAAACAAAATGACTTGATTTTCAATTTTAATTAACATCATTAGAGTAATCAAAATAATATTATTATCATATCATACCAGTTTGTTCTGCAGCTTTCGTGGGACCATAACTTTGTATCTCTGCTCAGGTAAATTGATATCATCCTTCAATCTCCCACTGGAAACTCCATGGGATGAAGTCTTTTTCAATTTTTGGTCTTCCTTTATACGGTTGATTGTTGAAGAACTAATCAATCTTGTTTTATTAATTATTCGTATGCATTTCAGAAATAGTCTCCATGAAGCATCATGCACGAAGAGGTGAACGACACCCCGAAAGAACCCAGTAGAAGAGCAGTAGAAGAGCGATCTCAGTGAGGAGCTCGGCGGTTTTGTTAACGAGAATAGAGGACCCCAAGCAAGAGGCGAACAAGAGAGAAGAACCGAGTAGAAGAGCCATCTCAGTGAGCAGAGGAGCAGAGGTTGCGAACGAGAGAGAAGAAGAAGAAGAAGAAGAAGAAGAACAGACCAAGTAGAAGAACAGTCAAATACCGAGACCCAGGCCCCCCGTTTTGTCCTTGTCATCTTCATTCCACATTCGAGTTAGAGAAGACGCCTTTGTCGCGCAACTCGCAATTAAAGGTATTCATTTGTTTTCTCATTGTCTTCTTCATTCTGGCGTTTGAACCTCCCATTAATTTGTTTTGTTTGCATCTGTGTGTAACTATGCATGGATGATGATTTGATTTTTTACTTGGGTGACTTGGCTTGTGACTTGGCTTGTGGTGGGTTACCAGTGGTTTCCCCATTCTTGACTCCGCTTGGCTTGTCGTTTTTTTTTTAGTTTTTAATTGAACAATGTGGCCCCATTTGTCTGAATATTAATCCTTGACAAAGGGATTTGAAGCCCTGTGGCCCCATTTGTCTGAATATTAATCCTTGACAAAGGGATTTGAAGCCCTGTGAGCGATTGTGAAGTGTAGTGTTGTTGTATATCGTTTTTGTGATGTTATGTTAAGCGTTGGATTTTGGAATTGGTGGATTTTGGTTGTGTTGGGGGCTGGGGCTTATGTATTATTTTTGTGTTGACATACATCACTGTATCCCCGTACTGTAGTACCCCAGTGGGGACTCCGTGGGAAGCCTTTCATAGCATTGTTTGTTTTTTTTCCAAATCAGAGCTTAAAATCCCTTTCCAGGGCTTGAAATTCTAGTTCATGTCTTCAAATCCATCTACAGGGCTTGAAATTCTTTATCCAGTTCCTGAAATCCCTTTGCCAGGGCTTGATATTTGATTCCAGGGCTTGAAATCCCTTTTTATGTTATGCTTAGCATTAATGATTTTTTCTTTTCTTGTAAACCAGATGGGGGCTGATCGTTTCAAAAAACAATGGCGGTTTCCAGACCACAAAAGCTGGGTACATGCGAGAATAAACTCGCACAACAAAAAAAATTTTCTTCAAGATTTGAAGTTGGTCTTGACACGTTGCGGCGTGTTAGATAGGTTTAAAGAAGGCCCCTTTGGGCAGTACTTGGAAATGATACAGCCCATAAGGGTTCATGGGATGCTGATCTACAATCTTTTGAAAAGACAGCTCATTTGTCCCGAAGAAGAAAAGGATGATGAAATGTGGTTTGGTTTAGGGGAGAAGAAAGCTCGGTTTGGCAGAGAGGAATTCTGCTTGTGCAGTGGCCTCAACATGGGCACACTGCCCGAAGGGTTCCAAGAAAAAGAAGAAGTCAGTGAGGAATCTATTTTAACACGCTATTTCGTAGATGAAAACCCATCGATTGAACTGTTGGAGGCAACCTTTAACCGGCTGACAGAGCCTTCAGAGGGTGATGACGCATTGAAGATGGGATACCTATTAATGGTGTCCCAATTCTTTGAGATGGATGAAGCACGGACAGCCATACCCAGTTGGGTGTTGTCTTTAGTTGAGGACATCGATGCATTTGAAAGTTTTCCTTGGGGTTCATACATATTCGATGTCACCTTGTGTTGTTTGAAGAATGCAGCCGAAAAACACATTGAAAAGTTAAGAGGCAATGGCGAGAAGAAAGAAGAGAATGAGGGCCCCAAGAATAAGAAGAGGAAGAAGAAGGAAGAGGAGAATAAGGAAGAGAAGAAGAAGAAGCCGAAGAAGAAGAAGAAGAAAACTGACAATCAGCAGGCGGAGTTGGACAATCAGCAGAACAATGATGATTCGAAGTGTTTCACATTCCACGTTTATGGATTTCTACTAGCATTTCAGGTAATAGTTGCCAAATGCATTCATTTGTAAATCAAACTCATGAGATTTGTAATTTCTTTATGAGATTTTTTTAATTGTTTAGGTTTGGGCCGTTGAACGGATTTGCCGTTTGGAAGGTAAACTCGGCGTACGGAAAAGTACAGGGTTCCCAAGATTTAAGAATTGGAATTTCAATACAAGGGTTTTAAAAGTTGAATCTTTCTTCAGTACGACGGTGTGTATTTTACTTCTACGTGTATTTTACTTCTACGTGTATTTTATAGTGTATGTAGTTAGTTAACCCCATATCATGGTTTTTCCAAATGAGGGTATGAAAGGGAGGCGGGGCTTGAAATGCCTTGCTAGGGCTTGAAATACCTTTCCAGGGCTTGAAATACCTTGCCAGGGCTTGAAAACCGTTAGGTGTTATACCACCACTGCTACTTATTACTCTATGAAGCTCATTCTGAAATCTTTATCATCATAGTGGGTTGTAGGCTACACTTTCTTATTTCAAATGAAGGTATGAAATCCCTTAGCCAGTTATTTCAATCCCTTGCCAGGGTTTGAAATAACTTTCCAGGGCTTGAAAACCCTTATGTGTTGTGTTATACTACTTTACTCTATGAACCTGGTTCTTAAATCTTAATCTTTATTATAATGGATTGTGGGCTACACTTTGTTATTATGAATTGGGGGGGGGGGGGGGGGGGGGGGGGGGAGGGGGGCCGGGGGTGATTGAATTTATAGTGTATGTAGTTAATTAATATCACCCAGTTGTTGGTTTTTCCAAATGAGGGTATGAAAGGGAGGCGGGGCTTGAAATGCCTTGCTAGGGCTTAAAATACCTTGCCAGGGCTTGAAATACCTTGCCAGGGCTTGAAATACCTTGCCAGGGCTTGAAATACCCTGCCAGGGCTTGAAATACCCTGCCAGGGCTTGAAATACCTTGCCAGGGCTTGAAAACCCTTATGTGTTATACCACTACTACTTATTTCTCTATGAAGCTCATTCTTAAATCTTTATCATCATAGTGGGTTGTAGGCTACACTTTCTTATTTCCTTCCAGGGCTTGAAATACCTTGCCAGGGCTTGAAATACCTTGTGTTGCTGGTTATCTTATGCATACTATTGGGTTTCTGACCTCAATGTTTTGTGCACCTTACATGCAGATGGCTTTGTTCCCATGGAAGGTGTCAGCACATGAAAAGTCAAGTGCTTATTACAAATCTTTGATGCTTGAAGATGATGCGGAGGAACGTGAAAATGCAATCGAAGAGGGTGATGCTTCCATTCACCAAAGCAAGACAACAACAAGGTTCATCGGATCTAGAAAGTCAGATGAACCGTCATCTAAGAAACGGCTCTTCGATGATGGAGATGTAGAAACTCCCAAGGTAATGATTTGTAATATACATACATAACTTTTACTATCCTAAGTTAGTTTGCGTAATGTATTAATTCTTTTTTGAATTGGATTTGCAGTCAAAAATCAAGACATCGGTTCCGTATACAATACCCGAATTGTATACATCTATTGAACAGCTGGTCACGCAGAAAATAAAAGAAAGCGAGGACAGGATGAAGTCCTGGATAAGTGAAGAAATTGGAAAGATTGCACCAGAAAAAAGGGAGAAAGATTTGGACGAGAGAAGAGCAAGCTCACACAAACCTTGGTCACACAAACCTTGGTCACACAAACCTGTTGACGACATGGTAATTAATATAACACATAAGGGTTTTCAAGCCTATTCAAAAACTTATTATGTAATTAAACATTATTCAATTGTGTAGTTCTTTATACATATTCTGATGACTGCAGGTCAGTCCTAATTTGTCGCCATTGCACAATTTTAATGATGGGGAAAAGTTGGAGAAAGACTTGAACAAGGAGGATGTCGAAGAGGTGGAGAGGGCCAAGGTTGAGAAGGCCGAGGTGGAGATGGCCGAGGTTGAGAAGGCCGAGGATAAGGACGATACAGAGATGGCCGAGGTGGAGAAGGCCGATGATAAGGACGATTCAGGGATTGTTGTTGGTAAGGAGGGTGGGTTGGATAATGTTGTTGGTGAATCATATGGGTCAGCTAAGCACGCGATAAATTTGGATGACTTCCCTTCACCATGTGTGAACGTGGTTCTTCCAAACCCTGACCTTAGTGTTATATTTATGAATGCGGCTGACCCAAGTGTGTGTTACAAGAATAATGAGAACGTAAGAGCCCGTAGGCGGTCAAAGTATTTGGACAGCCCGTACACTGATCCCATGCCCATACCCAAGAAGAGGAAGAGAACCAAAGATTTGAGCGATTGTGTGAATGACAATTATGATCGGTTCATCTCATTTCTGAAGAATAAGGATGATACTCGGTAATGGTCCATTCCTATTCTCCTCTGTTTTTATTTTATATTTTATTTACGTGTTTTTTTGTTCAGAATATTTAATTTAATTTTTCCAACTCATAGTGTCTTCACTGGCCAACCCGTCGATATGAATCGTGAACAGTTCAACAATTTGGTCAAACCTACAAAATGGTTGTCCAACTTGGTAAGTGATAAATTATGATGCCTTTGTTTACACAAATACAGATAAGTTTCCTAACGTTTATATATAAATGTCTTTGTAGCACATAGACAGCTACCTCGACGTTCTGTGGAAGAGGCGGCGTTCGAATGGAGAGGTTAGCGACTGTCAAGAAATCGGGTTGGTCCCAACGGCGTTTTTCGTAAGTTCATTTTTCTACTGTTTTTTTCTTCACATTCAATTCTGATGCAATCCTAAACTGAACGAAAGTTTTTTTATTTTGTAAAAAGGCTCATTTGAAACTGAAGTGGGAAGCTGTTAAGAAGTTATTGGAATCTGAACATTTAAAAAATAATAACCCAGCCGGATTCGAGCAAAAAGAAGTCAAAAAGAATAAAAAAAAGAAGAAGGATGTTACACCCACTACACCAGCTGTCCCAATTTGGGAAGAATACCCCGAATTCGATCCCCTATCTTTCCAACCAGACGATGATACACTAAATTATGTGTCAGGTTCTGACCTTCTTTACCCTCAACCGTGGTGGACTATGGAGTCGGTAAGTATGTGACATGCAATGTGACAATTTTGTTAAGTTATTATTGGTTTTCACTAAGTCACTAACTCCTATTTTTCTCTACTGCTCTGCTACTTGCTAGTTGCTGCTGTCTTCTTTCTTCTTTTTTCCTGTACTGCTCTGCTACCTGCTGGCTACTACTCTTGTACCAGGTATGTTCTTCTGTCTTCTTTCTTCTTTTCTCTCGTTCTTTCTTCTTTGTTCCTTGTTTTTTTCTTATTCCTCTCTTCCTCGTTTTTTTTTGCCTTTTCAATGTGATTTGCCTATGTTTTGTTCTTTCTTCTGTTTTTGTTTTATTTTTTTAACACAGGTGTTGGTTCCTTGCAACACCGGGGATCATTGGGTACAATGTGAAGTTTTATTAAAACAAGGGAAAGTCAATTTGTATGACTCGTTGTGTGACCGTAATGGAAAAAGTGACCGATTGAAAGACATCCCAGGGTTACTTTATTTGTTACCCTCAATACTTAAGCATTCTGGTTACTATGAACATATGAAGATGCCTCCTCACACAAGTCCATTCACTGCTGAAAACATCGAACCAACCATTCTTCCTCAACAAGATGACGGGTAAAATTTGCATTATTACTTCTAGTTCTTTATTATGATACAAAAATATTTAGTCCTGCATTTTCACTTGTTGCAGCTACAGTTGTGGTGCCTTTGTGTGTAAATATGCAGAATTGATATTATTTGGGTTCCCGTTGTCATCATGGATGGAAATGTTTGGACAGAAGGATATTCCCACCATCCGTCAGGCAATGGCTCTTGAAATTTTCGTTAACGGTGAACTGTGTTGAGATGTTTGTTGGGGTAGCTGTTTCTGTTTTACGGTTGGTAGATGTGAAGTTGGTAGCTGTTTCTGTCGTGGTTTTATTTGAAGCTTCATTGTTATGTTAATTGAATGTGTAATTTATATGTTTCATTGTTTTTGTTTGAAGCTTCATTATTTGATGTTTATCTGTTTTACAGTTTCAGTTTTCTCTCTTCCTCAGTTGGTGTTAGTTAATGTAAAGCAGTACAAGTTATGATTTTGTGATGAATATTTTCAAGATTTTGTGATGATTTAATTGAATTGAATGTGTAATTAATTGTATAAAGGTTTGGTTATCATAATGTTATAGAGAAGAAAGTGGAGATTATTATGAATTAATAGTTGAATTTCAGCTTGAAGATTGCATGAAGTCGTTATAACAATGTTATCAGAACTTTCACTGGATTGAAGATCTTCTGTCTTCTGATATGTATTGAAAGATTTACAACAATCGTGACCCCATAATGTGAAGAAGGATATCATCCGATACATATTCTACATTTCCTCTTACTTAGGGGCTAATAATAATAATAATTTCTTCCATTTCCGCTAACCATACATGAGTAGGGATAGCAATTAAACCCGAACCTGTGTGTGGATCCCCAACCCAACCCGCTTAAAGAGGTAACCGAACCCGCTTGAAGAGAACACGTTCGGTTCAGTTTAATAATGAGAAAGGCCGGAAAACTACAAATATGAATTCTTCTCGTCTTTGGTGGGACCCCGACCTAGGGTGGCGTGAGTTTTGTTGTTTTTGGGGTGTTGATTTTTGTTTTCATTACAAAAAAAAATTCAAGTACATAGGGGGGCCCTTTGCATTACAAACCCAAAACCCCATGATGGGGTGTTGATGATGAACGCCAACGGAACCAAGTACATAAAAGGGGCCCCACCTTTGGGGGTGCATTTGCCCTTTAAAGGAAACCGGAAACCGTGAGTCCCCATTTTGTCGATACTCTCTTTTGTTCTTCATCTACCGTTTCCACTTTCCACTTCCACTTTCCAATACACCTTCTCTCTGTTTGTCGTAGACACTGGTATGGGGAACCCTAGAGTGTTCTTTGACCTAAGCATTGACGGCATCCCTGCGGGTAGAATTGTGATGGAGCTCTTCGCAGACAGTACCCCTATCACAGCGGAGAACTTTCGGGCTCTTTGTACCAGAGAGAAGGGGATCGGCACGGTTGGGAAGCCACTCCACTACAAGGGTTCAACCTTCCACCGGGTGATACCTGGGTACATGGTCCATGGAGGAGACATCACTGAAGGAAATGGAACCGGTGGTGAATCGATATACGGCCCTAGTTTTGCCGACGAGAACTTCGTGAGGAAGCACATCGGTCCCGGTATATTGTCAATGGCCAAAACAAGCACATTGGCCAACGGGTCCCAGTTCTGCATCTGTACCACTAAGACCGAGTGGCTCGATCGCAAGCAAGTCGTCTTCGGTGAGATGGTCGAAGGATTTGACGTCTTGAAGGCCATTGATCAGATCGGCTCCAGCTCCGGCTTGCCATCGAAGACCGTAACCATCATTGACTGCGGTCAATTGTGCTGAAATTGAGACGTTTTAACATTTCCAGTTTAGCGATGTTAAGTTTATCATTAATAATGAAATCCATCGTGTTGGACTTTCCCTCTGTGAGGGAATGTTGGGGTTGTGGCTGGAATGTTTATCAGCTTTGTTTGTTTTTAGATTTTCTGGTTTTATTTCCGGTGGAAGCCTCTGTAATGTAAACCATGGTGTGTTGTTTGGTTGTTTTGCTTTGGGTGGGGGGCGTATGAAATGAAATGACTTGTTCTGAAGCCCATAATATTTGGTATTGGAGTATTTCTTAATGTGTTTGCGCCAAATTCAAAAAATTGATTTGTTCTGAAGCCCAGAATATTTGGTTTCGTTTGGAGGCCACTCTTTTAATGTCTTTACGACGAATGAAATGAATTGTTCTATTTTTTTCAAGCCTTAATCCATTCATAACCATTACCATTACGGAATACATACAAAAATATAGCATCCTGCATACAAAGTCAGCTCAGTACAGTGGTTTTGGGCTTGAATTAATTTACAATGGTAGTGGAGGGGTAGTGGATAAGGAAATTGGTGGACCACAGCTGGATCCCACTAACCAATGCAAGTGGACCACAGCTGGATCCCACTTCATTCTTGGGGTTAATATGTAATTACTGGGCTTGAACAATAATAGCCAGGGCTTGAATGTCTATTGTTTATGCATGCGATGATGTGGGTCCCGTGTTTTTCTTCCCGATCGGGATGGTCCAAAGTGGATTGAATGTAGGTGGATATCTTTATAGAGTTTTTGGGGGAGCATCGGACGGACAAAAAAATACACCGTGACTAAATCCATTAACATTGCATAGTAACACTTATAACCCTAGTAGAGTAATGGGTGACATGTGCACATAATGTCGAGCTAAGGCTTCCCACATTATGGATTGCGTTTTTAGTGGTGTCAAACACTCTACGTGTTGCCACATGTTGTGTAACAAATTACGTACATTCGGAAAAAAATTGTAAAATTGTCCGAAAATTTAAATTAAATGTTAAATATTATTCCAAGTCAGCTCAGTACGGTGATATTGGGCTTCAATACCTTTCCAGGGCTTCACCTTTATTGTTTCTGGGCTTGAAAAAAAATGCAACAGTAGGGGGTAAGGAAATAAGTGGACAACAGCTGGATCCCACTTCATTATTGGGGTTATATGTAATTAAACAAACACATGGGCTTTTAGGTCTCCAATTATATATATAGGCTTGTAGGCGTAATACAGGATGGGAATGGGCTTCAGACAGCAATTCCACATTCAGGGGGCCCTGGTTTGGTCCAGCTGGATCCCATTATTTTATTAATTTAATTTTGTTTGGGGGTTTTTACAATTTGGTCCCAATCTAATTGGAAAACATTACTTTTTTACTTGTTAATTAAAAATAAATGAAATTAGTCCTAATATAATTCAAAATACATCAAATTGGTCTTGAAGTTAGTCAAACTAACGGTCAACTAACGTTTAGGAGGGTAGAAAAGTAATTACGTATGTTTCCAATTAAAAGATAGAAATAAAATAATAATAAAATAAAATAAAATTTAATAAAAACATTAAATTTAATTTAAAAAACTTTGATCTTTGGTGGAGATCCAATCTGGATCTCCACCAAAGATCAAAGAACAAATTCATCTTCTTAACACTACAAAATCACCACCATCACCATCCGAGATCAACAACACAACCCAGATCAATAACCCAGATTAACCACATCAACAACAAAATTAAACCCAAAAGGAATTAAATCAAACCTCACCGACCCAGTTCTTCCAAACCTCAACCCATCGAAGATCAAATTGAGACCTCAAAAATCCATACCCAGTTCGTCATCATCATAAATCCAAACCAGAAAAATAAAATAAAAATTAAAAAAATTCAAAAAGGATTCTGGATCCGCCGCTCTCAAACCCAGCCACACTTCATCTCCACCAAACCCAAACCCAACCCCATAAATCCTCATTTCTTCAAATCCTGATCTGCTTCATTTTCAAAGAAAAACACAAAAGAGAAAATCGATATGCGAGAGGGAGAAGCCGATCGAACTGCTCGTTAATTCCCGAGGAGCTGCTCGACGCCGATCGAACAAGATTAGTGGAGGTTGTCGATTGGTGTGGATTTGGTGGAGGTGGTGGTGGTGGTCGATCGGTGTGGAGTTGGTGGAGGTGGTGGTGGTGGTCTATCGGTGAGGATTTGGTGGTGATGATGAACGTGAGAGAGAGAGAGAAAGTTTAATAGGAGGGTAAACGTGTCTTTCCACTAATATTATAAAGGTTGACCGTTAGTTTGACTAACTTCAGGACCAAGTTGATGTATTTTGAATCATATTAGGACGAATTTCATGTATTTTGAATTAACAAGTAAAAAAGTTATGTTTCCCCATTAATGGGACCAAATTGTAAAAACCCCTTTTTTTTAAAATTACTGGGCTTGAACAATAATAGCCAGGGCTTGAATGTCTATTGTTTATGCATGCGATGATGTGGGTCCCGTGTTTTTCTTCCCGATCGGGATGGTCCAAAGTGGATTGAATGTAGGTGGATATCTTTATAGAGTTTTTGGGGGAGCATCGGACGGACAAAAAAATACACCGTGACTAAATCCATTAACATTGCATAGTAACACTTATAACCCTAGTAGAGTAATGGGTGACATTTGCACATAATGTCGAGCTAAGGCTTCCCACATTATGGATTGCGTTTTTAGTGGTGTCAAACACTCTACGTGTTGCCACATGTTGTGTAACAAATTACGTACATTCGGAAAAAATTGTAAAATTGTCCGAAAATTTAAATTAAATGTTAAATATTATTCCAAGTCAGCTCAGTACGGTGATTTTGGGCTTCAATACCTTTCCAGGGCTTCACCTTTATTGTTTCTGGGCTTGAAAAAAAATGCAACAGTAGGGGGTAAGGAAATAAGTGGACAACAGCTGGATCCCACTAACCAGCCCCCAATGCAAGTGGACCACAACTGGATCCCACTTCAGTCTTTCCCCTATATAGATGGTCGGTTCCTCTTCTTCTCTTTCTTCATAATCTTCTGTTTATTTCTGCCAATCCTGACGAGGAGCCCCCACGCCCAGAGGTCTTCTTCTACAAATCTTAAACTTCATTTTGTTTCGTTTTTGATTCGTTCATTTATGAAATTAGTTGGAAAATGAGTTCAATGGCCATGGAGGTTTTCGACAAAAATCATATGGTTACAAGGTAGTATATCTTCAACCTTTGATTTCTGTCGAAAGACTTCTATGGCCAATTAACTGGTTTTTGTTATTTCATTTTCTTTAATGTATGCAGGATTTAATGTCTTTATTTTGTTTGTTGTTTTGTCATTATAAAACATAATCTAATCTTGATTTCCTCTTTGTTAGTTCTTTTTTTGCACGTATATTCAGTGTTTTATATGATATGGCAAAGAAATCGGTGTATGCTGTTTTCAAAGGCAGGAAAACTGGTGTGTTCAACTCTTGGCCTGATTGTCATGAACAAGTTGATGGATTTAAGGGTGCTTCTTATCAGAGATTTAATACGGTTGATGAAGCATATGAAGCTATCCGTGCGGTTTAGCGTGAAAAACTTTCAAATCATAGTTCTTGTACCACAGAAGATAAGGTTCTTTACACTGAACCGGTACAAAGCAAAACAGTAATGCTGGTTATATTGTATATTGTTGTTTTTGTAATCGGAGTAACAGTTGGCAAATGTATGTGAATGCTTGTTTGTGTTATGTTTGTTCAAGGCATCTGCTTTCCCTTTTTTATGAATATGAATTAAAGATAGCTTTTTTAGATGATTGAGATATTCTGTCAGGGATTTAGGAAAGGGAAATATTATCATATTCATTTCCTTCCATTTCCACTAAATAATATTAATATTTAGAAAGACCTGAACACATTGAACATAAAAAACACAAGCAAAGACATCAGACTGTGAACAAAATAATAAAGCATTTCTCTAGGGAGATGGTGGAATATTGAACTCCAACAATTTCTTCTGCAGTTTTTCCACAAGACTGTACAGCCCATTCAGTTCATTGTCTCTTGCCTCCATCTGCACATGTAAATTGATAATTTCTGCTTCCAGGTTTTCAACTTTTCCCATCAACACTGCATTGTCCACAGTCAGGCGTCCAGCATTTGCACGCTCTTCACGGATGGTGTTCTCTGCATTTGCAATCCGTTGCCTTAGACATACGAAGATGGATTCCAGCCTGTCTGTTTCATGAAAATTATTTGCAACATTATATAATGTGTTGTTTTCTGCCATTGCACCTTGAAAAAAACAAAAAAAATGCTAAACAATAGCCCCGAATATAAGTGAAGTGAGTGAGAAAAAAATGTAACAAAGGACGGTATTTATAATGTATGAAAACCCCCAATGTCCCAATAAATGAAAAGCCACCATGGTCATTGCCCCAACCGTCCTTTTCCATTGAAAAGTCATCTGGATGCCTTTTCACAAACCAATTCAATGAATGCTTTTTTCAAACTCAAAAGACACCAGGTATAAAGACTCCCGAAGCCCAAGACTCCCTAAATGAATGTATGTTTACCATTAACTACTGCTCTACTTCATTTAACTAAATATTATTTAAAATACATTGTCATGACCAACCCCACCTTCTGTTGGGCTACATAATAATATCCAGCCTTAACAAATCAATGTTGTTCAAGCCTGGCCTTGACATATATATAAAACATAAACATGGGCCTGTCTTGTGTGACCCACCCCCCCCCCCCCCCCTCGTGTAAGTGTGTACAAATAAATGTTCTTCCAGGGCCTTGGATATAATAAATAAATTCAAGCCCTGGCTTCAAAAATTATTCCAGGGATTGACATGTAAATAAATTCAAGCCCTGGGCTTTAAAAATTATTCCAGGGATTGACATGTAAATAAATTCAAGCCCTGGGCTTTAAAAATTATTCCAGGGATTGACATGTAAATATAGTCAAGCCCTGTCTTGCATGGTTACTGTTCGTTCCTGGGATCAATAATATCAAGCCCGGTATGGCAGTATTACTACAAAGAACAGTATACAACAATATATACAACAAAGAAGAACCAAGAACAGTAAATGTGTAGGCTGGCGACAACTTAAACAAACACATAACATAAATACCAGTATCACCCAAGACCCAAGGCCTCAACAACAATTATTCCATAATAATAAAATAATAAAACAAAGCCGCAACAAATATTCCAGGGCTTGAAAACAATTATTCCATACAAGATCATCACCACAACAAGTTCAAAACAGCTGTAAATATTGTGTTATTTATAACACATGCTGGGCTGCTCCTGCTTGTAAAAACTTAAAAACCATAAAAAAGGTACTAAACAAGGTAACCTGCAACTTACAATGACTATACCACACCACCTAAAAAGAACAACTGCACCATCATCACAGCAACAACCAGAGAAACAACATCCCCTGCAACTTACAACACATACTACACCATCATCACCACCGCAACTTTTTTGCACTCCTGCATCTGAACCTACAGTGAAGATGTATGTGAATGCAACAACAACAGCGTAAGCAACACTGCTGGCTGTCAAAGAATTTTTATTTTAAAAAAATAAAATAGAAGGAAAGGATGAGTCTCACCCATACCTACGAATCAACTTCTTCATCGTCCGTGTCAGTGTCATCCGAGCTGAGGTGGGGAGCCAAACTGGGGTCCGGTGCCTTATCCCTATCCGGGCACGTAAGTTTGTTATGTCCTTCTTTCTTGCACACACTACAACCACGTGCTTTTTTTGCTGGTTTCCCTGTGCTACATGCTGGGTTCGTGCAACTTTTTTGATTGTGTCCCTTTTGCCCACAATTCCCACACGATTGTTGCTTTCGTTTCTCCCCGACAGAAGGCATCCGATTTTTCTTTGGTCTTCCTGTCAGTCGCTTTTTTTTCCATGGCAATACAACGCGATTACGAACATCATCAGCAATGTCCCACTCTTCAGGATTTGGAACAGGGTTCACAACCATGGCGTACGCCTGTTTCAGCCATCCGGTTGTGAAAAAGTCTGAACATAATGAGTTGATGGGCTTACCTTTAAGCCTGATACAAAAGACACAAAAAAATGAATGACAATTAGAAATTAAAGATTATGGTTGTTATTCAAAAACTAAATAAACATTATGTAAGCATACGTTGCAACAGCCATGGCATGAATACACGGTAGCTCATCTAGGTCCCATTCACGGCATGAGCATGAACGTTGTTCCAAGTCGACAATTGCTTCACTCCATTGGTCTTGTACCTTGAATCTATCGTAGTCAATGGGGTGAATCTCACACCGTTGCGATGCTAATACCCTGTCTTTGATGTGTTGGTCTGCATCATTAGTCAAGAATGTGGGTGTTTCTCTTGCATTACTTCGACGGTCGTGGAACCAACGTTGCAACAAATCTCTGATAAATTCGGCAATAGATGTGATAGGCAACTTTCGGATCGCAAGTAAACAAGAATTCATTGACTCTGCAATGTTAGTGGTCATCATATGGTACCTCTTCCTAGGGCTATGGACACGTGAAAACTTTTGTATCCCAACCTCTACGAGCTCATCATAAACCTTAGGATGGATGGATTTCAGCTCAGCCATTACACGGTCGAATTTCTCAACACGATACGCATATGCAGCACGATAGTAATGATAAATCACGTCACCTCGCTTCCTACAATGTTGTTTCAGATTGTTGGCAAAGTGGTATGCACAAAGCACATGTGCTGAATTGGGGAATATTGCTCTCATGCCATTAGAGATACCCGTGTGTCGATCCGAAACTATCAGAACAAGTTCGGGATGCAAGATCACGTCGTGAAGTTGCTTCAAGAACCATGTCCATGACTTTGAGCACTCGGAATTGGCAAACCCAAATGCCAAAGGGTATATCATCTCATTACCATCCTTGCATACCGCAACTAACAAAACTCCCTTGGTCTTGGACTTCAAGTGGGTAGCATCGACGGCAATAACCGGCCTAATTACTGTATTGAATCCCTCTATACAAGCCCAAGTGCCATAAATCCATATTTGAACCGGTTTTGCCTATCGGTTGCAATCTTGGTTTTTGTCCCCGGATTACATTTCTCCAACATGTGAAAGTATGCGGGCAACGTCTTAAATGACTCCCATGGATCACCAAAAACACTATGTAAAGCACGGTCCTTAGATCTGTAAGCTTTGTTGTAGGTGAGGTTTATGCCGTGCTTATCCTTCATGTCAGCCTGGATATCTTTAGGACGGAGGTTGCGTCCTGGATCGACAAACTTTCTTGCAAACAATTGCCCTATTACATGGGAACTTACACGGTGAAAATCTACGTTGTAGTTTCCATTATCACCACATGTGTGCTTAGAGTCAACGGACTTAACATTCCAGTACGTCCCATTTCTCGATTTCCCTGCCCTAAAAACCCATTGACAATCTCTCTTTTTACATATTGCGACGAATCGTGTATGATTCGATCGTCGAACCCTGTAATCAAACCTCTTTTGCAATGCATTGAACCCTAGAGCCCCTTTCAATGTTTTCTTGTCCTTGAAAATCTGTCCTTTATATATTTCACTAAAGTCTCCATTGTCTTGAAACAATTCTTTCGATCTAATGGGCTGAATTGAGTATAGTTCTGACCCCGGTATTGTCCACCGTGTCGTCGTAGAGGGTGTAGAACTCTTAGGTGCTCCATTTGTTTGAACTTCTCTACAGTCTATTGACGGTTGCCTCTCACTGCTAGACTCATCACTGCTAGACTCACTGCTAGAACTATCATAATCATCCACCTTAACCTCTGCATCTGCATGCTTAGTAGTCGATGCTGGAGTCCCCTGATCTTTCTCGGTCGATGTAATTCCGAGGGAAGGCACTGGCCCAAACGGTTGGTTGCTACCACTCACCGATGGAAACAATGGAGTACTAATTGGGGATTCGGAATGACCAGAGGTTTTACAGCCTGAAGGTATACATGACTCGATTGTTGTATTTCTTGACTTTATCACGGTTTGAAAAACATTTTCAGTTGCCTTCGCCGGTATAGATCTTTCTACGACTTCGACCTTAATTTCAGTCCACAAGGACAAGGATCGATTATGAGAAAGCAAACAGGATACATCACTGTCGCTCATAATGGATAAAGTACAACTCCCTTTCGGCGTTAACAGCTCTGAACTTAAGCTTATCCGGAATCTGTCATTACTAACCCCGATACGGTGACATATTGTTTCAAACAATTTACTATATTTCTCGTCATGACATGCAAAGGAAATTGGACCCATCACCTCGTCATCAATCCAATGTCTATCGCAATGTACTATGAACCCATCCATTGTATCCATAGACCCTGCAAATGTTGTTAAAGTAACAAAGATATGAAAATGAAGAAATAAAACAAAACGGTGTATAAGTAAAACAGTTGATTGTTAAAGCCCTGTCAAGGCATTTGAAGCCTTGCACAGGGCTTTCGCACCCAAGACTCGAACTTCAAGCCCTGGACAGAGTTATCAATGCCAAATAAACAACGCCACATAGCAGCAGCAATTCAACAAGGGGTGCCATAGAAAACAAGAAATGCCCACACAGCAGTTAGAACGAACAAATGCCAACAAATTCTTCATTACAACCAACTCACGAGATTGAACAAACGCATTAATGATAACATTTCACGCAACCATGCTTCTCTCAAGCATATTATCAAACACTTTCTCTGCTAAATCCAAACACCCACAAAGTTGCATCAGAATGAATCAACCCAGGCAGGGAAGCAAAGACGCCTAAAACAAGACAACCTAACTAAGACATAAGACAAACAATAGCTATACCAGCAGAAACGACCCCACATCAACACCAGGCAAAACCATCAAAAACAACCCAATCCAAACACAACACCAACAAAAACAAAAAAGAAAATCGAGCCAAAAACAATGTCTAGCCCCTCCCAAACAGCAGCACCGCCCAGCACAGACGAAAAATTAAAATTGATTTCAAAGGTTCCAATGCACATATTTAAAGAAACACTCACCTGCAGTCGTCTTCGATCCCACAGCTAGCAGCTTAGGTATCCTTGCCTGGTCGATCTACCTCGGCTTCAGACTCAAACTCCACCCTGTCTGTTACCCAACACAATTGTAAACTTTTGAAGACTACGGACAGAAACCCATCATCCCTCGTCGTCCTAGTGCCTCTATCTCTCTCTATCTCTCTGTTTTTAGGGTTTTTATATGGTTTTCAGGTTATATGGTTCTTGATAATGTTCAATTGAAAACAATTCAGAAGGAATTTCGGAATGGTAGGAGGAATATTGAAGCCCCGAAGATGGGGAAGGAAGAAGAATGAGAACAAGAAGAAGAAGTATCGGGGGAGCCCCACGACTGTGTTGTGGTCGGGTCAGGTCCTGTATGTTCGAAAATGGGGGAGGGAATTCAACAAAGGACTCGTGGAAAGAAAGGGAGGGAAGGGAAGACAAGGGTAATTGTGGAAACCTGAAATGTTTAAGGGTATTTGTGACATTACACCCCAATTTAAGTGATGAGGGTAGTATAGTCCAACATGGGACATTTATGCAAAGTAAACATTGATACCGGACAGTTTTGCAAGAAAATCATACAGGAGACATTTTTGCACTTCTAAACTTTATGGTGGACATTTTTGCAAGGCCCCCAAATTAAATTTGACAAGTCATTCATTTTCCAATATATATAAGAAATGATAATTGTTAAGATAACAAACAGGCCTAGAAATTTGTTAGTATTAATTGGGTACACCCAAGATGGGTCCAAACCCAATTAGATAATAAGATGGGTACAAACCCAATTAATTGGCATTGGCCCATGAAGCCCAACCCAACACTTAAATAATAATAACTGTTGTACAGTTATTATATGTAACTGCTTGTGCAGTTATTTTATTAACTATCCACTAACACACTAAGTGAGACATTTAAGGAATTTGTCTTATAAAAGCAGCAGTGTGTGTAAGTGAAAGGACACAGTGTGTGTATTACGTGAAATACAGAAAAGAGAGAAACAGTAAGAGAGGACACTTATACTGTGATCAGAGATTGAGTTCCATTAATTTGGTGGCTCTTTCCTGGCCTGTGAAATATCTTGTATTCGATCCAGAACCGAAGAAAGGTACAAGTTCTATATTCTTTCTTCATTTGCTTTTGTATGTTATACAATCTTCATTGGTATCAGAGCATGAAAGAATATTTTCTGGTCAGGAAAATTTTTTTTTTTGTGTTTATGATATACAATTTTTTTTGTTCTACTGTTCGTAGATGGTAAAATGTTATATATATTGATTAATGATTTTCGAAATTCATATATAATCAATGTATATGTGATGCCATGTATTCATGAAACTGTCATTTTTTCTTCAGTTTTTTAATGAATTCGAAATATGTATTTTACTGCGATTTTATGAATTGTATGTGAATAATCATTTTTTTTGTTCGAATTCATTATAATTACAAATGATATGTTCATAATTCTGTGTGAATTGTGTTAATTTGTGTTATATGCCATGAAAAATTCAAATTTCGCATATGAACACTAAGATATAGAGCCATAAAACCGAAACTTTGAGTAGGTGTATGAGGGTCAATATTTTCGTTGTAGGCTACGATTTTGGTACCATTAGAAACTAGAGATCCCAATCTTTCCAAAGACACTTCGATCACAAAATTTGGTTGAGAAACGAGTGAGAACGAGTCGATTGAAAACTGGGCTGGGGATTAAATTTTTCCAGAATTTTGGTTCAAGGTTGATGACGATGAACAGTACCACGCGCCATTAGGGCAGCGAGTGTACTTCACCCCAGAATTATTTTTTCAAACTAAGGGCATAAATGGAATAAGAAAATTAATTGGAGTCGAACGGTGTTTTTTTGGTGGTCATTGGACTCCGGGAAGGTGGCGCGTGGACTACACGCGCCTCCTATGCGCGTGTGATTATGCACAACAGCATGTGCTGTTGAAACGTGGCAAATGAGGGAGTGACACGTGTAAGGGGCCTGGTCAGTTGTGACACGTGGATGAATTCCATTCTGCCACGTGGCAGAGACGTGTCACCCCTAAAACCGTCGACCGTTTCCGGTGATCGGAGCGGTTTCCGGCGACGTTTCCGGCGACCGTGTCCGGTCGGTCATATTCAGGCACCGACCAATTTTTTCGACGCCGTTTCAGGCGACCGACCTGTTTTCCGGCGCCGTTTCCGGCGACCGACCATTTTTTTCCGGCAAAAAAAAAAAAAAAAAAAAGAGTACAAAATTTTTTTTTGTTTTTCTCTATTTTTTTTTTTTTTCATTGATTGTTTTTCACTCCAATGGGAGTTGAATATAAGCCCAATAAATTTTTAAGTTCTCAAAATTTTTTTTTTTTTTTCTTTACCAAATTAATTAATGGGTGTCTGTTTTTCATTTCTCTGTAGATAGAGGAAATGTGTAACCATAGCTCATCTGATTCCGATCCTCAAGAGGAGTACTCACCATTGTCGGTGGAAGAGTATTTACCAGAACCGGTAGAAGATCATTCACCATCATCGGATGACTTCGATCCTCAAAAGGAGTACTCACCATTGTCAATGGAGGAGTATTTACCACAACCAGTAGAAGATCATTCACCATCATCGGATGACTTCGATCCTCAAGAGGAGTACTCTCCATTGTCAGTAGAGGAGTATTTACCACAACCGGTAGAAGATCATTCACCATCATCGAATGACTTCGATCCTCAAGAAGAGAATTCACAACTCCTGGTGGAGGAATTTTTACCACCATTGGTAGAAGATGATTCACCATTGTTGGATAACTTTAATCCTCAAGAGGTGTACTCACCAATGTCGGTGGAGGAGTATTCACCATTGTTGGATGAAATGCCCATAGAGGAAAATACTATTGAACAGTATACACCTGGGACATTTGAGGAGGATGAAAGTCAACAATCTCCAAGGATTGAGATGGATGAAGAGTATATTGAAGGATATAGGAATTATGAAAAGCTATTGGCTGAGTTCGTAAACAAACTAGAAGGTCATCAAATGGATTTCAACACTAGTTTTTATGAACAGTTGTTAAGTTTTGGGGATCTCATTGTTTCTGAATGGCCTTGGAGTGATGGTGGGATAGAAAGTATTTGGAAAGAGATTACTCATGCCCTACTCAAGGTTCTACCAGAAGAGCTACGACAACATAATTATGTAACCCTTACATTGATGGAAGCAGATGTAATTACCACCTTTAGTGAAGCCTTAGAAATCATATTAGATTATGATGATCATCGAGTGCGTAGGAATCTTAGAAAGCATGCAGTTTCGAGTATGGGTCCTGATTTGAAAACTCAAAAACGTTATGATCGTAAGGCAGGGTGGTACATAAACAATGCTTTTAAAAACTATTTGGTAGAACAGAAATATTATCTACCTCCGGATGATAAGCAGAGTATCAATGCACATTTTGAGAGAATCATGCATGAAATCCCAGAGAGTTTTAGAATTATTGATTGAGAATGTAATTCTTAGGATGTATATATATTTGTAAATACTCCTAGTTTGTAAATACAACTCTTTATTATTAATGAAATGGGATGTTCTGTGCACATGATTATGCAAAGTTTTATACTCTTGTGCTTATTTCATATGGGTGTTCTAAATTGTTAGAAACAATGTTAGAACTGTTTTGCACAAAGACGCTAATAAATATAAACTAGTGAATGTTAAGGACTTGGATGATGATCGAGAGCTTTGACTCTTATTTCGATTCCTACCCTAATATTCCTCTTATTATATTTTTTATGTGTAAGTTTGCTGCATGAAATTGTGCCAAGTGTGAAATTATTAAAAATAACTATTAATTACACTATGTGTTAAATAAATTTTCAGGAAATGGCTTCTGCATCTAAGTCAATTGTTGCTGAGTTGAACAAGGGAGAAAAGCTGAACGGTGATAACTATGAGATGTGGCACCGAAAGGTTCAGCTGATCCTTGAAGAGCAAGAGGCTCTTGAAACTCTTACTAATACCATGGTTGAACCACCAGCTGGTAACACTGCCCAACACAGGAGAGATATGGAAACATATCAGACCTAGAAGAGGAAGAACAGTCTGGCTCGCATAACGATGCTAAGCAGTATGACTGATGCTCTCATGTGTGAATATGAAGGGTTTGACACTGCGCAAGATATGTGGATTGCGTTGAAAGACAAGTTTGGTGGTACTTCTACTACCAAGCTTAGGAGACTTACAATTAAGTTTGACACCTACAGGAAGCGCCAGAATCATGATATGAGGCAGCACCTGAGAGAGATGTCAAACATGATACGTGAATTGAAGTCTGCAGGTCAAACCTTAACTGATGAGCAACAAATCCAAGCAGTGATCCGGTCTCTTCCTAACAGCTGGGAAAATATGAAGATCAACATGACCCATAATGATAATATCAAGACATTTGATGATATATCACGTCATGTTGAACTGGAAGATGAGCGCCTAGAGGCAGCTAAAGCTTCCGGTCAGCTTTACATGGCTGAATCCAGCAAGCGCAAAACCAAGGGTTTTAAGCGCAAAGGAAAGAACGGGAACTTCCAGAAGGGAAAATGGAAGGGTCCCACAGAGAACTTTAAGAAAAGTGAGACCAAATTTCAGAAAAGGGGCAAGAGTGCTGGGTTCAAGAAGGACAAAGCCAAATTGAAATGTTACAATTGTGGCAAACAGGGTCATTTTGCTCGTGAGTGCACTGAGCCGAAAAAGGTACGACCTAATTCAATGACTGATAACTATGTTTTGGTTTCTAGTTCTGTTTTACTCACTGAATCTCGTCCTTTGTGGACTGTAGACTCAGGAGCCACAGACCATGTAGCTAGAGACAGAGCAGCGTTCGTGGAATATCGTCGGATCAGTCAGGGGACTAGATGGATTTACGTGGGGAACAACTCTAGAGTTGAAGTGAAGGGTATTGGCACTTGCAAATTGATGATGCATGGTGGTCAAGTACTTTATCTCCATGATGTTCTATATGCTCCTGGAATCCGACGAAATTTAGTTTCAGTTATTGTCCTTCTAGGTTTAGGTTATGAACTAAATTTTTATGGTGTTTGTATGGATATTGTTTTAAATTCTGTTTGTGTGGGTACTGGATATTTGTTGAATGGTTTTATTGTATTAAATACCGAGTTAGACGGTTTTAATTGCAGTGATGGTTGTTTTTCATTAATTGCTTCCGCTAATAATGTCAATGTTGATGTCAATACTTGGCATGCTAGACTGGGTCATATTGGCCAAGATAGAATGAACAGATTGGCTAGAGAAGGCCTTTTAGGTTCATTTAATAAAATAGAATTACCTATCTGTGAGAATTGTCTAGCTGGAAAAACAACTAGGAAGCCATTCGGAAAAGGAACTAGGGCTGAAAATCCATTACAATTGATTCACTCTGATATCTGTGGTCCAATGAGTGTAAAGGCAAGGCATGGTGCCTCATATTTTATTACATTCATAGATGATTTTAGCCGTTTTGGTCATGTCTATTTGATTTCTCATAAGTCTGAAGCATTGGATTGTTTCAAATTAAACTTAAACTTAGTAAAGAATCAATTAGATAAAAGGGTTAAAGCATTACGTACTGACAGGGGACGAGAATACCTTTCGGATCAATTCAAGGAATTGTGTGATGAAAAAGGTATACATAGACAGTTAACTATTCCTAGAACTCCGCAACAAAATGGTGTGGCGGAAAGAAGGAATAGAACATTACTTGAAATGGTTAGGTCTATGATGGCGCAAGCAAGTCTCCCAGTACAGTACTGGGGAGATGCCTTGTTGACTGCCACTTATGTACTTAACCGAGTTCCCTCGAAGTCAGTTTCTTCCACACCTTATGAGTTATGGACAGGTAGAAAACCTATTTTAACTTTTTTGCGACCTTGGGGGTGCGCAGGTTACGTACATGATCCATCCAACAAGTATGGAAAATTGGGTGCAAGAGGAAAGAAATGTATCTTTATTAGATATTCTGAGCATTCAAAAGGATATGTACTAATAGGTGAAAACTCGGATGGAAGTGTGACTGAGATAGAATCACGAGATGTGAATTTTTTAGAAAATGAATTTCCTAAAAGGGGTGAAGTTGATAAAGATATTCGATTCTACGAATTGGATAATCTAATTGAGGATTCGAATCTAAATACTCCACTAGATGTTAATGTGGATCTATCAGGGACTTCTGTCCCTAGTGGGAGTGAAGCTCCACTTAAAGTAAATATAGATCTACCTGGAACTTCTGTTCCTAGTGGGAGTAATGATGTTGTTGAAACAACTCTTTTAGATTTACCTTCTCGCAGAAGTAACCGTGGAAATGTCCCTCGTCGTCGTTTTGAGATTGAGGGGGAAGCATTTATGGTTGCTTCACATGATGCTGATGAGCCTAAAAATGTGAATGAGGCTCTCAAATCACCTGACAAGGAACATTGGATTAAAGCCATGAAAGAGGAGATGGATTCAATGAAAAGTAATCATGTCTGGGACTTGGTTGACTTACTGCCAGGAAGGAAAGCCATTGGAAATAAATGGGTCCTTCGAATCAAGCGAAAGGCGGATGGCACAGTAGAGAGACATAAGGCGCGTTTAGTCGCAAAAGGTTATACTCAACAAGAGGGTATTGATTATGAAGAAACTTTTTCCCCTGTGGTTAGGTTTGCTTCAATACGTCTTATTCTAGCAATCGTCGCACATATGGACCTAGAATTACATCAAATGGATGTAAAAACAGCATTTCTCAATGGAGAATTGGATGAAGAAATTTACATGGAACAGCCAGTAAATTTTGTTTCAAAAGGCCATGAGCACAAAGTGTGCAAGCTCAAAAGGTCAATATATGGTTTGAAACAATCATCTAGACAATGGTACCTACGGTTCCATCGAGCTGTTGTGTCTTATGGGTTCCAAATGGTTGAAGAAGACCATTGTGTGTATATAAAACGAGATAAAGATAAGTATGTGTCACTATCTTTGTATGTGGACGATATTTTATTAGCTGGAAATTGTAAAGAGTATGTGTTGGCCATTAAGAAATGGTTGTCTTCAAATTTTGAGATGAAGGACATGGGTGAGGCTGCCTACATATTAGGAGTCAAAATCACAAGAAATCGTTCGAAGAAACTACTTGCTTTGTCACAAGAGACTTATATAAGGAAGGTTCTTGAACGATTTAATATGGCTGATTGTAAGCCTATGGATACACCCATATCAAAAGGCCAAAATCTTAGTCTTGACATGTGCCCCAAAACTCCACAAGAACTTGATAATATGAAAAATGTTCCCTATTCCAGTGCTATCGGCAGTCTTATGTATGCTATGTTGTGTACTAGACCAGATATTTGCTATGCGATAGGATTCGTAAGTAGATATCAATCCAATCCTGGAAGGAAACATTGGATTGCCGTGAAGAGAATTTTGGCGTATCTCAAAGGTACTGCCGACTACTCCCTTTGTTACCAAGGTGGAGATTTGCGTCTCATTGGATATACAGATGCCGACTGGGGAGGCGATCTGGATGAGCGAAAATCTACATCAGGATATGCATTCCTACTTAGTAAAGGTGCTATCTCTTGGAGTAGCAAGAAACAGACATGTATTGCACTATCAACAATGGAGGCCGAATTTGTGGCATGTTCGGCAGCAGTACAAGAAGCAGTCTGGCTTAAGAGATTTTTAGAAGATCTAGATGTCTCTAAGGGCATGGGAAAGCCAGTAACCGTTTACTGTGATAGTCAAGCAGCGATTGCTTACACTAAAGACTCCAAATATCACAGTAAATCCAAACACATAGAGACAAAATACAATTTTGTCAGAAACATCATATCGAAGAAAGAAGTAATGATTCAATACATTTCAACCCGTGAGATGGTAGCTGATCCTCTCACTAAAGCTGTGACTAGAGACGTCTATGAATCACATGCTAAGTCATTAGGGTTGCGTAGATTGTAAATGATAGATTGAATCATTGTACTGAATGATGTTATTATAGTTATAAATAAATAATATTGGTTTCTGTTTTTGAAATCTTATTAGCATGTTATATTTCACACATAATTTTTAAATGTCGTCAGGTTGAGACCGGCATTCTTACAAGTGCGGTCGCCTCAGTTGTTTGGGAGAACAAGTTGAGATGAGACACATATATAATGTAGAATATGTGAGAAATATTCTAAAAGGAGCTTTTATATATGAAAATGTCGCCTTGATTGTATCAAGATGAGGTTCTTAACAAATATACATATATTTTAGAACCGATCATGATAGACGCCACTATCATTGATACCTGATTTAGCCAGATATGAGATCTTAATGTGGCGCTAGAGAATGGCGAGCTTTTAAGAACTCGAGTTAGTCACAAGATATGACTGAACTTAAATCTGTACAGTGAATTAAAGAAAGACATAGTCATTCTCGTTTTAGAATAAAAATCACTGTAACACGTGTTTCATACCTCGTGTGCTATTTGTGACCGATGTGGAAAATGAGAGAATGAATCCCTGCTTCCTCATTGTGTAAGTTCCATTGAAGTTATATAACACTTCAAATGATGTCCTTATAACCATTCACTTTGTCTTAAAGTGACAGAATAGTGTTAGCACCTTTAGCGTGTTATTTCTACGGCTATGATAATACAGCCTATGGGGCATGTCTAAGGTAGCAGCTGTTTTGGAGACTAAGAGACTAAGATAGAATGGGAAGATTTAATACCTCTTTATCTTACTTATGTGTTCACCGGCTAGCCAATTGTATTTGGAGATACAATTGTGAATACATGAAATGTGATAAAGTCAAGCATAGCTTCATGAGGGGTTAAGTATGCTTCAGACTGATAAAAAGGATTATAAAATTAAATCTAGGACACAATAATGAACAACAATAAATCCCTTGTAAATAGAGAATTTACAATTGAGATTTCGAAGCTCCTTGTTTTTACAAATTGATTGTTCATAGGTCACACGGTATATTTGTTCGTATGAATACTCTTATATGATTTTATGATAATATCATAATTATGTTTTTCTCTGATGGAGCTGTGTTGGACCCACTTGTGCGAGTGGGAGATGTTAGTATTAATTGGGTACACCCAAGATGGGTCCAAACCCAATTAGATAATAAGATGGGTACAAACCCAATTAATTGGCATTGGCCCATGAAGCCCAACCCAACACTTAAATAATAATAACTGTTGTACAGTTATTATATGTAACTGCTTGTGCAGTTATTTTATTAACTATCCACTAACACACTAAGTGAGACATTTAAGGAATTTGTCTTATAAAAGCAGCAGTGTGTGTAAGTGAAAGGACACAGTGTGTGTATTACGTGAAATACAGAAAAGAGAGAAACAGTAAGAGAGGACACTTATACTGTGATCAGAGATTGAGTTCCATTAATTTGGTGGCTCTTTCCTGGCCTGTGAAATATCTTGTATTCGATCCTGAATGTACACAAACGAAGTTAAATTGCTTAAAGCATACCTAGAGGGGGGGGTGAATAGGTTTTTACACCTTTTTTCAAACCCTTGAACAAACATCCGTTTGTCCCTCAAGGTAGCCTTACACACAACACTATAATCCAAGATAGACATACATAGACAATATGATGACACAATCATAATTGAAATGTCTAAGTATATCAACAAGTCATGTGAGGTAAAATATCAAATAATCATAACAACAAAATAAACTTGTATTTCATAAGATGTTCAATGTGTTACAAGAGTGAGCAAAATGTCACTAAACAAATATTACAATATACAAAAGAATCAAAGATACAAATTGATCTATAGAATGAATATACTAATCACACTATACAAAGACTTGATTCAAAATACATCACAAGTCAATATTATGAATCAAGACAATAAAATATACAATTAAAATATAAGAGAAGAGATAGAAAGAATTAACACAAGGGATTTTTTAACGTGGTAAAACCTCCAAGGAGGAAACATCCACGGGTTGAATTACAACCATTGGGTACTATATTATTGGAAAGTAAACATAGAACATTCACAAAGTGACCAATCTTTAGCTCACCCAACCTAGTGAAGTCTAAGCTTACCCAACCCTATTGGAAAGTATGAAATCCCTCAATGATGCGGAACCACCATATATTGGACAACACACTCAACCAACATCGATGGTAGATTAGAAATTCCTCAAGAGTGCATACACATCCCGTGTACCCCGCTCTATCGGAGTCTATGTCTAACCATACGCCTAGGCCTACCAATATGTTAGCCAACTCCCTATCCAAGGCACTCTTGCCTCTAGGGAGCCTCCCATGCATGACTATCCGAGTCCTCCCGACTCTAGCCATGACTTCTTGCTTACCTATCCAAGTCATCCCGACTCTAGGCAAGACTTCTTGCTTGGCTATCCGAGTCATCCCGACTCTAACCAAGACTTCATGCCTTTTACAAGGACTTCCTAGTGTGATCATGTGAGTGCAAATGATGCAAACATTCATTTCAACATAGAACATGTGATCAATACATTCTATGGCACAAATAGACCTAAACATGTGAAAACACAATTAATCAAGTCTAGATGCAAAAATCCATGAATAGAAACCTAAGCATGTGAAACACCTAACACATATACTCAAAGTCTCATTCACACATATAACACTTGAATCACAAAATGTTCATTAAGTCCTAATTCAAGATGCTATCAATATACAATCAAAGTCTAGATATATGAGATTAAAATCAATCAATATACTAGACAAAAATATAGAGCAAGGTTTTGAGATTTACATCAATCAAAACCTATATTCTCTAAATCACAAACAAATACACAAATCCTTGATTTCTCCAATCAAAGGACCAAATCAAATCTCAAAGTCATTTTAACACAAAATTAATTCAATTAAGTATCAAACAACCTAAGATGCCATTCTAATCACAATACAACTCACAAACAAATGTAAAACCTAGAATCATAAAATCTAGTCAACATAAGTCCACAAATTGAGTTTCAATTGGAATGATAATCAAGCTACCTTTTCAAATAGCTTTCATAAAACAATAACATATATATAGAAGAAGAAACCCCAAGCAAATGGAAGGTGAAATAACAAGAAATCCCAAAGTTGAGACTCAAACCTCAAGTTCTGCAGCTGGTACGAATTTCAGTGTCCAACCACTTGAAATCACGATCAATCAGCCACCAAATCACTTGGAGATGTTAGAGGACTCAAATACGAACACTCTCCAACTTGAATCACTCAAATCCGACTCCGGATGAGGAAGATATGGTGTTTTGAAGTTTGGAAAAATTGGAGAGAAGTGTATACGGGAATTCTGAAATTTTTGCTTGGAAATTCAAAATGAGAGAGAGAGGGAAGAAATAGGAGGAGAGAGAGAGGTCTTATTGACCAATCATGTGGTGCCACGTCACCCCCAGGCCATGGGGGGCGCGTGGCCCACACGGGAGCAGAAGGGGCTCCAGGCCGTGGGGCCCACGGCCTCAACCACGGCCAGCCCATGTGGCCCACGGCCTGGGCTGTCCTCTCCCGCGCACTCTCGGTTCGTCGGCCCGTATCTCGAGCGTCCGAACTCTGAATTCGAATCCGTTTTCGGATTACGAACCGTGACTCTCTCACACACAAAAAAGACTATACAACTTTGAAAAACGGTTGAGAAATCATCTCGGAAATCTTCGATGAAGTCAACACAACGTAAGAGAACGTAAAGTGGCATAGTCAACACGTTTGGACTCGAAACCTTATGAATGAGTAACCGAAACGACCGGAACTCAATAAGGCATTGAATAAGAACATGTTCAAGTCCTAAACACAAAATACGGAAACATATAAACACAAATACACACACATATGCTAGTTTCCGGACATAGTCCTAGAAAATGCAAAACACAAAGTTTATTAACTAAAAGTGAATGCATGAGCATATTTTGCCAAGTGTGTGAAAGTGAAATGTAAATGAAATAAAATCATGAAGGGACACACAAAAATGATATGTGTGGGTGTGTGCCTAGCCTTGTAAGAGATAAGAGGTCATGTATACCTTTGTAGACCGATAATGTCCGAAACTCTTAAAAGCCGGCAACTTGAACGAATAATGGTTGAGACGTCCTTCGTCTTTGAAATCCTTCATTTTCTAACCACTAAACATTACAAGTAAAACACGTTTTGATATGGAATTAATGCCAACACTAATTATCAACCTAACAGATCCAGAACCGAAGAAAGGTACAAGTTCTATATTCTTTCTTCATTTGCTTTTGTATGTTATACAATCTTCAAAATTTTTGCAGAATGTCAGCATGGCATGGCTTAACTAGCCATTTTGTCCCGATGGAAAGAGTAATAATTGTTAAGCTAACTTTCATTAAGGCATACTGAACAAGGTTAAATTTACATCAGTGATCAAATTTTGATCGTTTTCTAATTTTATTGAGGAATAACATATAAATAAAGAAGAATCACTCTGTGTCACCATAAAGCAGAGTTCAGAAGGTATTTGTGATGATCAATGGCATAATTGAATCATTTTTACCGGAAATGTTGACAAGTAAAGTCATTGATTTTTTCATAAAACACAAACATTGTATATATTGCAATACCTTAGAGCGGTTTGTTACATTTTTAGTAAAAAAAAACAAATACTAGTGTGTTACAAAATTCATACCACAAACACAGTTTTTTTTTTTTTTTTAAGCAAAACCCAAGAGGTCAGAAGACCATCCGAGGAAAATATTATTGAAAAGAGAAGAATACAAGAGCTAATGAAAAAGGAAAGCGGGAACTCCCCAAAAATCAAGGTGGAGTTGTTTAACAATACAAGAAGGTGGGTTATCCCACCAAACATAACCTGAAACTATACCACAAAAAAAAAAAAAAAAAAAACTAATACATGTTATGGCAGTTAGGCTCAAGTTAATTGAGAACTTGGCCTGACATCTCTTATCCTCCTGCTGAGAAAGTTTTCCCTAATTGCACATAATTTTGTCACGACATCCGTCATCTCCATTCAATCAGCTGGAGACTCCATTTAGCAAAGAACTCCGATTCTTAGTGAAACAACCAAGCAATCCTCAATTCTAACTCTTCTTTCTCCATGTAGTCTCTCAAAATTTTCAACATCGTTGTTGTCGGTTGGTACTTCCAGCAACAGTGAAGGTTCAGCAATCTCCATCACTCATTCTGGCAGAGACGTCTTGGCAAAATCATGGAGAGTTAGCTCATCGTTAAACATGCTATCTGTAGGAGGCTTTCCCATGAACATCTCCAATAAAAATATTCCAAGGCTATACACATCTCCTTGCATGGACACTTGACTGCCCATACCATACTCTGAAAAGCATGTTGATTTATAAAATTAGATGTAGTAACAGAATTCTGTATTAATTATACATATCAAAATATGAAACATGTAAGAGTTACCTGGGGCAATGTAACCAATGGTTCCTTTTATCCCAATTGAGCTTGATTGAGTTCCAGATGCAACACTAAGTGGGTCAACCGATAGAAATTTTGCTAGCCCAAAATCACCCACATGTGCAACAATGTCATGATCAAGCAAAACATTGCTTGGCTTTACATCACCATGAATAATTGGTGGTTGGCAATGATGATGAAGATATTCTATTGCAAAAGCCACATCGATAGCAATATTGAGTCTTTGAATCAAACTCAAATTGCTCACTTTGTTGACTTGATCTTTGCTTTGGTGTAGCCATTCTTCTAAACTTCCATTTTGCATGTATTCATAAACTAGAGCTTTGAAATCAGCCCTTTTAAAATCTATGCTTGAGCAAAGGGTGATGATTTTGATGATATTTCGATGACGAATATTTTGTAATGCTTCACATTCCGCAATGAAACTCTTGGAAGCCCCTTTTTGCTGCAGGTTAATCACCTTGACTGCAACCGGCATTCTAACTTCAGCTAAAATTCCTTTGTACACAGAGCCATATCTTCCCTGACCAATCATATTGGATGGTGAAAATTCATTAGTTGCCTTGCTGAGCTCTGCATAAAAAACCAAGGGAAACTGTTCGTCCATGTGCAACATCCTTGACGTTTGATTGGCGAATTTCTTTCTTCGAGCAAAAACAATGAAGAAACCTGCTACTGATGATATGATCAAGACTGCAGCAATCACAAGAATTACCACTCTGAGAAGAGGGATTTCTGACTTCTTTGATCCTTTGTAGTGGCATAATGGAAAATGCAATTCAGCTATGCCCCCACAAAGCCTTTTATTCCCAATTAGTGAAAATTTCTGTGTTGTTGAAAACTCCTTTGGTAGTCACATCTCCCTCAAATTCATTGTAAGACAGGTTTAAAGATTCCAAAAATGATAGCTTCTCAAGAAATTCTGGAATTCGACCAGACAAATTGTTGGAAGAGAGATCTAATTCCAGCATGCTTTTCAAAGAACTGAAAGCAGGTGGAATGCTTCCGCGAAAAGAATTTCCTTGCAGGTGTAGATATTCCAAACTTGAGCAACCATCAAGAGTAAAAGGAATCTCACCAGAAAACTTGTTGTTAGAAATATACAATACAACAAGATTCTTCAAATTACCAGCTTCTAAAGGAAAAAGGCCATTGAGATGGTTATATGATATGTCTAGGGCAATAGAGAGGGTTGTTATTCCAAGAATTTTCTGAGGCACAATACCTGTGAGCTTATTACTATTGAGAAGCAACCATCTCAGATTCTGACAATTTCCAGGGGAGCTAGGAAGGTATATTGCCTATCAAATTATTTGAATTCAACGCAAGTAGGTTCAGTTGAGTCATATTACCTAGAGTGCTGTGAATGCTACCTTGTAAGTTACTTGCTCCCAAGTCTAGCACATGTAAGTTCTTAAGCTCACCAATAGCATGAGGACAGTGCCCGATAAACGGTTATACTCCATACTAATAACAGTTAAATTGACAAGATTTCCAATTCCAGGAGGTATGGTCCCAGATATTTGATTGGACCCCATGTTTAGTCTTTGCACTGTTTGAGAGGTTGGCTATAGAATGTGGCAGCACCCCTCCAAAATGATTCTCATACAAACCTAACCCTCCCAATTTGCTACAGTTTATTAGAGAGGTGACAAATCCAAGGTCATTAGCTGTCCCAGTTCCTAAATTATTTCTACCAATATTAAACCGTGATAGATTATTAAGGCTACTAAAATCAATCGACACTTTCCCTTTGAAATTATTTTCTTGGATCTCAAACCCTATTAGATTGGAAGAATTGGACAAAGAATCCGGGAGAGAACCTGTAAAATGGTTGGCACCAATAACAAGCCATTTCAGGTTTGGAAGAGTAAAGCCTATGTTAGGTGGTAAACTTCCATTAAGTCTATTGTATCCAAGAAAGAGAACCTCAAGAGAAGAGATGTTATAAATTGAAGCAGGAACCATACCATGATACCAAATAACTTATTGCTATTTAAACTGATACCCGTTAATTGTCTTAGTTGGCCTAGCATGTTTGGAATTCTCCCACTCAAGCTATTATCTGATAAATAAAATAATTGCAAAGTTGAAAGATTCCCAATTGAAGCTGGGATTTATCCCGTTAGATGATTCCTTGCAATTCATGGAAACTCTAAGCACCCCACTTGTTTCTCTTCCAATTCAAGCAAACCCAGAAGCTCCAACTGTCAAAAGCGACAATCGAAACCGGCCAGTGTTTTCGCTGATTGACCAGTGCACCAGTTTGAGACATTTGAAGCAAGTTCATGCTCATATGCTACGCACTGGTCTCTTCTTCAACGCTTACTCTGCCAGCAAGCTCTTCACGGCCAGTACTTTGTCTCCGATTTCAAGCCTCGAGTATGCTCGCAAGGTGTTTGATGAAATTCCTGAATCAAATTTGTATACGTGGAACACCCTCATTTGCGCTTATTCGTGGAGCCTAGAACCCGGTGAAAGTGTGAAGATTTTTTTTGCTGATGCTTTGTGAGTCTCCTTATTTTCCAAATAAGTTCACTTTCCCTTTTTTAATCAAAGCGGCTACCAAGCTTTCGAGGATGGGTGTTGGGCAAGTTTTCCATGGATTGGTTGTCAAGTCCTTGTTTGGTGATGATGTGTTTATTCTTAACTCCCTGATACATTTTTATGCTTCATGTGGGGATTTGGATTTTGCATACCGGGGTTTTCATTCGGATTGGTGAAAAGGATGTTGTTTTGTGGAATTCTATGATCTCGGGCTTTGTTCAAGGTGGGTGTTTTGACAAGGCATTAGAGATGTTTAGAGAAATGAAGGCAGAGAATGTCAAGCCCAATGCTGTGACAATGGTGGGTGTTTTATCAGCTTGTACAAAATTGAACGATTTGGAGTTTGGGAGATGGATCCGTTCGTATATCGAACAGAATGGGATTAAAATGGACTTGACTTTGAGTAATGCAATGCTTGATATGTATGTGAAATGTGGGAGTGTTGAGGATGCGAAAATATTGTTTGATAAGATGGAAGAGAAAGATATTGTTTCATTGACAACTATGATTGATGAGTACGCTAAATTGGGAGAGTATGATGTAGCTAAGTCATTTTTGGATGCCATCCCAAGACAAGAAACTACTACACTGAACGCCCTCATATCAGCTTACGATCAGAATGGGAAGCCACATTGTGCCTAATGTGAGGAGTTGTATGGTGTAGGTTGTGAGACGACTCTGGTGGTTTATGTTTCATTTATGGAGACTCATGACCAATTTCCTCAACACTGATGCAAACTAATGGGTCAACATTCTCTCGACCAAGCAATAATGCAATGTCCTCATAATCAACAATCTCAATTGGCATGCTAGGACGAAAAGTTTGTGGAAGAGTCGTCATACTAACCTGATAATGATCTGTATCAATTCCGGTTACATTGTACACTTTATCTTATAATTGATCATAATTTGAATCCCTTGAAAAAGCAAACGTCTTTGCTCTTCGACCTTCATACCAATACTCACCATGATGATTTTTCCATTCTCCACCACAATTCAAAACCAAATGCACATTCTTCCTTGTCAATCCTGAAAAAATAATTAAACAAATATTATCAATCATTAAAATATTCATTATTTCAAAGAACATAAATGGAAAAAAACAAAATTAACCATTAAAAAAAAAATCGGGCATATGAAAAAACCATCGAATCAGGGTGACTCGACATCGAGTTAGCTTGACCCGATGATTTTTTTCATCGGGTCAGGGTGACCCGATGTCGGGCCACCTTGGACTGACTAAAAAATCATCGGGTCAGGCCGACCTGATGGTTTTTCAAACCTATTTAAAAAAACCATTGGGTCACAATGCCTTGACATCGGGTCGGCCTGACCCAATGTTTTTTTTCATCGGTCCAAGGTGGCCCAACATTGGGTCACCCTGATCCGATGGTTTTTGTCAAGTTTGAAAAACCATCGGGTCAGGTCAGACCAACCCGAAGTCGGGCCACCTTGACCCAACGAAAAAAAACATCGGGTCAAGCTGACCCGAGGTCGGGAAACCCTAATGTAAGGATTTCCAATTATTGATTGACTTATTTCGTGGACAAACCATATGTGGGGCTTGTTGTAAGGGTAGCTTAGGAATTGGTGAAAGTTCAATGGCCCTCTCAAGACCTCAAGAGAAGAAGCACCAAAGGTAAATTCTAGTGCTTACATGCTTTGAAGAGATCATAGTTGCACACACTCACAACTCATGCATATTTCTTATACTTATATATTGTGTGTTTTCATATGTGTGCATTCATAATTGTTGAATATCTCTTCATGCATGTTTATTTAATTGCATCTAGTTTATTGAAATGCCATGACATGTTTAGGCATTAGGATGCAAAGTCATGAATTTTATTCATGCATGTTTGAATTGAGTGCATCTTGTTCAATGATAATGCCATGACATGTTAGGCATTAGGATGCATTCAATACCCACATGTGCACTTCATGTATGTTAGCTTTAAGTGTGGTATAATTCGTTTCCCGAAGGATGTTCGGAAACGTCCGTGCTTGCACGATGGTGTGCATGTCTTAGCACGATGGTTGACCACTTGAGAAGGTCTCATTCTTCTCTTGGATAAGTGGTAGTTTTGGTTTGGTTATTTGGAGTGAAGTGTCTAGGTTCAAAAGATTGAATTTCAATGATTTATATATTTTTCAAAACTGACCTTTGTATGGTCTTATGACCATAACTTTTTATAAAAAGATTAAAATTGAGTTTTGTAAAATTTTGGTCAAACTAGACACCCATACCTTTCCAACGGTATATTATTCATAATATTTTATGACCGTTTGGATTAGTTTTGAAAATTCCAAAGTGACCACTAAAACAGGTCATCACAGCTGTGATCCGAATCTGACCATTGGTCACTCAATTGACCATAACTCTTTATATAGACATCAAAATGTTATTCCATAAATTGGAGTAGAAAGTAGACTTCCATACCTTTCCAACGATATATCATATGAAAGGTTTCGATGTCGTTTGGTCATGTTTCGGTGCGCTCAAATATTGAGCTATGCTGTGGCGGATTTCTGCGGCCTGTAACCGCAGAATCTAGGCGCCGAATTGCAACCAGTATGTCAGGTGCATTTCTGCACCCTTAATTCTGCAGGCAAGGCAGTAGAATAGGCCGCTGATTTGGCCCGTAAAGTTGGGACAAAATTGTCTTTTCACCCAACCTTTTCACTCTCTATAAATACATCCTTATCTCTGGTTCAAAACAAAAAGTCTTTCATCCCAAGAACCCTAGAGAGATATTTAGAGAGACTTGAGAGAAAAAGCTTAAAGATTACATCTTTAATTCTCTCAACCCATTCCCACATGCACAAATCATTATCTAAGCATCATCTAGGAACATCTAGTATGTGCTAATGCATGAGTCTTCTCCAACACACATGGTATGATTTGTTGAACACTAATTTCATTTAATCTTAGTGTTTTTACTTATCAATTTTATCTCATTTATTACTTGTATATGTTTAGATTAATTTCTATATACATGATTGAGATTATGTGTTGATTGGGTTATTTTTGATAGCTAGGATTTTACATGTTTATCTAACATCTAGCTAATTAATCTCATTATATGATTGAGATTATTTTTGATAGCTATTGTATTTAGGATTGGTTATCCTTAACATAACTAAGCTATTATGCCATGTCATATAGCTATTTTCATATCTAGGATTGATTTTATTGACATCATATAATCCTAGATAAGCATTTAGTGTACCCTAGCACTTCTTGCATATTTGGATATCATTGCATATTCACTTAGGGTTTGATCTCTTCGGAGAAATAAGTCTTGTGTGATAGACCGGGATTAGGTTGGACACCGAGATTAGGTGGTCACATGAGCAAATTGGACTAGGTCCACTTTTGTAGGCCTACGGGTAGTGGTAGCGGGATATTGGCCAGGATTAGGTCGTCAAACCTGGATTAGGTTGTATACGTTATCACAATTAGTGGATTTGAGGTTCGAGTGTAGCGCACTTACCAGCCCGTGGTTTTTCCCGTGAGGGTTTCCACGTAAAAATCAAGTGTCGTTTATATTTCCGCACCATATTACACTTGATTATTATATTGTCTAGTTTGGGGCATTTTCGTAAATTTGACTAAACGCGAAAATTGGGTAATAACGATTAAAATCTATTCACCCCCCCTCTAGATAGTTTTATACACACCGTTAATTTGTTTCACCTAACCCAATGGTTTTTCAAATAGGTTTGAAACCTTATTCGGATTATTAAAAAAAAAAAAAAATGGGAGTTTGGAAAAATAATTTTACAAAGTAATACTTACCCCTTCAAACAACTTCAAACCATTCCCCGATGTTTTTAAAACTTCAAATATGAAAAGGAAATGTGATGTAGAGAAAAAAAAAAAAAAAAAAAGGTTAGATGATATAGATAAAAAAAATAAAGGTTAGATGATGTAGAGAAAAAAAAAAGTTAGATGTTGGTAAATTGTTTTTTTTTTTTTTTTTTTTTTTTTTTTTTTTTTCAAGGGTTGGTAAATGGTTGGTTGATGGTTAGTAAATGTAATTAATATAGTTAGTAAATGGGGTGTAGGTATGATAAAGGGTATTGAGGTCATTTTAGGACATTTTTGCAATTAATTTGGGTTCTAGGGTAGATTTGCAATTCAGTCCCTAAAATAGGGCAATTTTGCTAAAAAATATTCATTTTTTACTGATAATTAAATTTGACAAGTCATTCATTTTCCAATATGAGAAATGTTTCCCTGCATCCTATATATAAAAAATGATAATTGTTAAGATAACAAACATGCCTGGAAATTTTTGCAGAATGTCAGCATGGCATGGCTTAACTAGCCATTTTGTCCCAATGGAAAGAGTAATAATTGTTAAGATAACTTTCATTAAGGAATACTGAACAAGGTTAAATTTACATCGGTGATCAAGTTTTTATCGTTTTCTAATTTTATTGATGAATAACAAGTACCTTACAGTAGGTGGATAGAGTACATATAAATAAAGAAGAATCACTCTATATCACCATAAAGCAGAGTTTATAAGGTATTTGTGATGATCAATGGCATAGTTGAATCATTTTTTACCGTAAATGTTGACAAGTAAAGTCATTGAGTTTTTCATAAAACACAAACATCGTATATATTGCAATACCTTAGAGACGGTTTGTTACATTTTTAGTAAAAAAACAAATACTAATGTGTTACAAAATTCATACCACAAACACAGTATTTTTTTTTTTTTTTTAAGCAAAGCCCAAGAGGTCAAAGGACCATTCTAGGAAAATATTATAGAAAAGAGAAGAGTACAAGAGCTAATGAAAACGGAAAGCGGGAACTCCTTGACAAGCTGTCGTTTTGCATGTCAAAATATTTATATTTCAAGTTCACCTTGTTAGTGCAAGTGACTAGAGACTAGTATAGTAACAAGCAAGGGTATCGTCCACAGGGAGGTGTCATCCGTCAACCGTTTCGAGTTTTAGAGTTTATTGAAAGCCTGTAAATAGAATGCGGATGTGGTGAGAATGGTGTGTCTGAGGTGTATGCATATTGCGGTGTAGTGTGTGTGGAAATGTAAAGAAAAGAACGTAAATAAAAACAAGAGAATATGAAATGGTGAGAATGGTGTTTAAAAAGACAAATAGTAAAAGGGTGGCTTGGAGAGATGTAAGATTGTGGTCATACAAGGTACTTATTAGTTCACCAAACACAAGTGCACACCTAGTTTATTGTTAGGCATTAAGTTCATCAAATTCAAGTTAAGGGCTCGTTCTCACGATTAAGGAGTTCCGAAACCAAATCATCTATTATTACGAATCATTCGTTGATTAAGGAAACCAAAATCTATTCTAGCTCCCTAAAGGTCATGGAAGAGCATGTGTCTTAAGGTCAAAGACCCATTAAGCTCATGAACATAGAGCCAAAACCTACTCTAGCACGGTCATGCATAAAACAAGTTTCATCCATTCTTTTAGAGCTAAGTAGTCAAGACTATACCCGGAAGGTCATCCATGAAGGTACAATCCCAACCCACATACACTCAAATCCATCACAACAAGGCATTTCGACCTTCTAAAGACATACATACACACATGGGATATTTGATTACAACTACTCCTACATATTAAGTTAATATACTCATAATCCCATCTATGAACACATATCAATTTCCAATCTCCACACACATGCATATCAAGACAAGAGATTATGCAATAATAACAAGAATAAATCAAAAAAGTAGGAGTAGTTCTTGCATATTTGGATATCATTGCATATTCACTTAGGGTTTGATCTCTTCGGAGAAATAATTCTTGTGTGATAGACCGGGATTAGGTCGGACACCGAGATTAGGTGGTCACATGAGCAAATTGGACTAGGTCCACTTTTATAGGCCTACGGGTAGTGGTAGCGGGATATTGGCCGGGACCCTCCCCTTCTACACAGCACCCATCGAAACTACCCCCTTTTCGAATATGAGGCTACCACTAGCCTAGCGTTGTGTCGAGACACCAAGTCCTCGTCAAAAGGTAGCTATGGATCTGCCCCTCCCCACCACCACACTTAGAGAGTGCCAGCCAAGCGAGATACCGCCCCTCCCCACCACGACACCGCACTTAGGCACTCACTGTCACTGTATGCACATTTTGGCCATGGCTTGGGCAAGCCGTGTCGCCAAGTGAGATTTTGCACGGTATTTCCCACCACAAACAACACAACACTTAACACTTAGGCACTCTCGCGTGCCGCCAAGCTAGCGTGCTTTGAATTTTTCCAACTGTACAAGTTTGTGTGCAAATAAGCCAAGCACGGTGCAATTTATTACTTACTAGTCCGTGAGTGAAAACGAATGCACTTCAGTCTCAAAATGTACAAGTTGAAGTTATTAAATCCCAATTGCTCAAGCTCAAGCTCAAGAGTATACCATTATAACCACTTCAAATGCACATTTTGCCCTAGGCATGGGCTGATTTTTGCCTTGGCGTGCACATTTTGGACTTGGCCGTGCAACGTTGGCCTCGGAAAAAAAAAAAAAAAGTTGCTTGGAATTTGCTCAAATTTTTCATGGAAGCTTATAACCTTCTTCTAAGCACTTCTGCAAAAAATCATCTAAAAATTCACAAGAATGAAGTTTTTAGACTTGTTCTAAGATTTTGGCCTTGGCCGTGCACATTTTGCCCTTGGCGTGGGCTGATTTTGCCCTTGGCGTGTACATTTTGGCCTTGGCATGGGCAAGCCGTGTGCACTCTTTGGCCTTGGTGTGGGCTGATTTTGGCCTTGGCTGTGCACATTTTGGCCTTGGCGTGGGCAGATTTTGGCCTTGACCGTGCAACGTTGGCCTCGGAAAAATAAAAATAAAAGTTGCTCGGAATTTGCTCAAATTTTGCATGGAAGCTTATAACCTTATTCTAAGCACTTCCGCAAAAAATCGTTTGAAAATTCGCAAAAATGAAGTATTTAGCCTTGTTCTAAGATTTTGGCCTTGGCCGTGCACATTTTGCCCTATCCGTGGGCTGATTTTGCCCTTGGCGGGCACATTTTGCCCTTGCCGTGGGCTGATTTTGGCCTTGGCTGTGCAACGTTGGCTTTGGAAAAAAAAAAAAAAAGTTGCTCGGAATTTGCTCAAATTTTGCATGGAAGCTTATAACTTATTCTAAGCACTTCTGCAAAACATGGCCGGAAATTTCGCAAGAATGAAGTTTTTAGCCTTGTTCTAAGATTTCGGCCTTGGCCGTGCACATTTTGGCCTTGGCATGGGCAGCCGTGTGCACACTTTGGCCTTGGCATGGGCAAGTCTTGTGCACACTTTGGCCTTGGCATGGGCAAGCCGTGTGCATATTTTGGCCTTGGTGTGGGCTGATTTTGGCCTTGGCCGTGCAACGTTGGCCACGGAAAAAAAAAAAAAAAAAGTTGCTCGGAATTTGCTCAAATTTTGCATGGAAGCTTATAACCTTATTCTAAGCACTTCTGCAAAAAAAAGGCTAGAAAATTCGCAAGAATGAAGTTTTTAGCCTTGTTCTAAGATTTCGGCCTTGGCCGTACACATTTTGGTCTTGGCATGGGCAGCAGTGTGCACACTTTGGCCTTGGCATGGGCAGCCGTGTACACACTTTGGCCTTGGCATGGGCAAGTCGTGTGCACACTTTGGCCTTGGCATGGGCAAGCCGTGTGCACATTTTGGCCTTGGTGTGGGCTGATTTTGGCCATGGCGTGGGATGATTTTGGCCTTTGGCGTGGGATGTTGGCCTCGGAAAAAAAAAAAACAAAAGTTGCTCGGAATTTTCTCAAATTTTGCATGGAAGCTTATAACCTTATTCTAAGCACTTCTACACAAAATGGCCGGAAAAGTCGCAAGAATGAAATTTTTAGTCTTGTTCTAAGATTTCGGCCTTGGCCGTGCACACATTGGCCTTGGCATGGGCAGCCGTGTGCACACTTTGGCCTTCGCATGGGCAGCCGTGTTCACACTTTGGCCTTGGCATTGGCAAGTCGTGTGCACACTTTGGCCTTGGCATGGGCAAATCATGTGCACACTTTGGCCTTGGCATGGGCAGCACACTTTGGCCTTGGCATGGGCAGCCGTGTGCACATTTTGGCCTTGGCATTGGCAAGTCGTGTGCACACTTTGGCCTTGGCATGGGAAAGCCGTGTGCACACTTTGGCCTTGGCATGGGCAAGCCGTGTGCACATTTTGGCCTTGGCGTGGGCTGATTTTGGCCTTGGCCGTGCAACGTTGGCTTCGGAAAAAAAAAAAAAAAAAGTTGCTCTGAATTTGCTCAAAATTTTCATGGAAGCTTATAACCTTATTCTAAGCAGTTATGCACAAAATGGCCAGAAAATTCGCAAGAATGAAGTTTTTAGCCTTGTTCTAAGATTTCGGCCTTGGCCGTGCACACTTTGGCCTTGGCATGGGCAGCCGTGTCCACACTTTGGCCTTGGCATAGGCAGGCCATGCGCACACTTTGGCCTTGGCATAGGAAAGACATGTGCACACTTTGGCCTTGACATGGGCAAGCCGTGTGCACATTTTGGCCTTGGTGTGGGCTGATTTTGGTCTTGGCCGTGCAACGTTGGCTTCGGAACAAAAAAAAAAGGTTTCTCGGAATTTGCTTAAATTTTGCATGGAAGCTTATAACGTTATTCTAAGCACCTCTGCACAAAATGGCCCAAAAATTAACAAGAATGAAGTTTTTAGCCTTGTTCTAAGATTTCGGCCTTGGCCGTGCACACTTTGGCCTTGGCATGGGTAGCCGTGTGCACACTTTGGCCTTAGCATAGGCAGCCGCATGCACACTTTGGCCTTGGCATAGGCAAGCCATGTGCACACTTTGGCCTTGACATGGGCAAGCCGTGTGCACATTTTGGCCTTGGTGTGGGCTGATTTTGGCCTTTGCCGTGAAACGTTGGCTTCGGAAAAAAAAAAAAAAGTTTCTCGGAATTTGCTCAAATATTGCATGGAAGCTTATAACCTTATTCTAAGCACTTCTGCACAAAATGGCTAGAAAATTCGCAAGAATTAAGTTTTTAGCATTGTTCTAAGATTTCGGCCTTGGCCGTGCACACTTTGGCCTTGACATGGGCAGCCGTGTGCACACTTTGTCCTTGACATGGGCAGCCGTGTGCACACTTTAGCCATGGCATGGGCAGCTGTGTGTACACTTTGGCCTTGGCATGGGCAGCCGTGTGTACACTTTGGCCTTAGCATAGGCTGCCGTGTGCACACTTTGGCCTTGGCATTGGCAAGCCATGTGCACACTTTGTCCTTGGCATGGGCAAGCCGTGTGCACATTTTGGCCTTGGTGTGGGCTGATTTTGGCCTTGGCCGTGAAACGTTGGCTTCGGAAAAAAAAAAAAAAAAGTTTCTCGGAATTTGCTCAAATATTGCATGGAAGCGTATAACCTTATTTTAAGCACTTCTGCACAAAATGGCTGGAAAAATCGCAAGAATGAAGTTTTTAGCCTTGTTCTAAGATTTCGGCCTTGGCCGTGCACACTTTGGCCTTGACATGGGCAGCCGTGTGCACACTTTGTCCTTGACATGGGCAGCCGTGTGCACACTTTAGCCATGGCATGGGCAAGCCGTGTGCACACTTTGGCCTTGGCATGGGCAAGCCGTGTGCACGTTTTGGCCTTGGTGTGGGCTGATTTTGGCCTTGGTGTGCTGATTTTGGCCTTGGCCGTGCAACGTTGGCCTCCGAAAAAAAAAAAAAATTTGCTCAGAATTTGCTCAAATATTGCATGGATATTTGTTACCTCATTCTATGCACTTCTGGAAAATATCATTTGAAAATTCGCAAAAAGGAAGGTTTTAGAGGGGGGGGGGGGGGGTGGGTGACCGCTCAAGCATAAGGTGTGTTCCCTCCTGGCACACCTGCAAGTGCTTTAAAACCTCTTTAGGGGGGGGGGGGGGGGGGGAGGGTCAGTCGGCTAGGCCGGTCCAGTGGGTCCCACAATCAAGTGATGCCATGGGTGACCCCTTCACCCCAGCCACACCATGGCACACTTTGGCCTTGGCATGGGCAAGCCGTGCGCACACTTTGGCCTTGGCATGGGCAAGCCATGTGCACACTTTGGCCCCGGCATGGGCAGCCGTGTGCACACTTTGGCCCCGGCATGGGCAGCCGTGTGCACACTTTGGCCCCGGCATGGGCAGCCGTGTGCACACTTTGGCCTCGGCATGGGTAGCCGTGTGCACACTCTAGCCTTGGCTTGGGCAGCCGTGTGCACACTTTGGCCTTGGCATGGGCAGCCGTGTACACACTCTGGCCTTGGCATGGGCAGCCGTGTGCACACTTTGGCCTCAAGCCCTGTGCACACTTTGGCCTTGGCATGGGCAGCCGTGTGCACACTTTGGCCTTGGTGTGGG
>CM059871.1:144335-157335 GCA_030490815.1 Acer saccharum | reverse complement strand
ATATGTATATATTAAAATAAATAAATAAAAAAAACTCAAAAAAACAAGTACTTTAAAAAAAAAAAATCAAAATATGAAAATATTTTTTGTTACTTTTGTAGGTATGTGATTGCCTAGAGAACTTTAATTCTTTCATTACTCTTAGAAAATTATGAATTTAATCGAATCTAATTGCAACAAATCAAGTTTTAATATATCTATTTATTATTATTTTTTTTGAAAATTGACTTTTTAATATATTATATTTATATACATATATATTATTGTTAGTAAAAAACCAAAATATTCATAAGTTTTTTTTTTTTTTTTTAATTATTAATCAGAGATTGATCGAGAAAGTATGGAGATATGATTTATTTTTATTTTTTTTTGAAAAATGGAGAGAGAGAGAGAGAGAGAGAGAGAGAGAGAGAGAGAGAGAGAGTAATTATGAGAGAGTGTTTAATATGGTAATAATAGATTTAGGAGAGAGAGTTTAATATGTAATATTTAATCTAATGATTTAGGAGAGAGAATTTACTTTTTTTTTTTAATAATTTAATTAGTTTGGAATGTCTTTAGACTTTTTTTTTATCTTGTTTAGTAATTTTAATTCAAGTTAAAATTGTCATTAATAATTTAAAAAAAATAAAAATTGGAATGTAAATAGATAATTTGTGGATTGTAAGGAGAAGCTCTATTTTAAATAAGATAAAAGCCAAAAAAATTGACTTTTTCTAATATACATATAAATCTTAAAATAAGATTTAAGTAAAAAAAGCAAACAAACTAATTATCTTAATTTAAGTTAAAAGAGCTAATAAGACTTATCTTAAAAAAAACAAACAGCCCCTAAGTGTTTAAGATTAATTTTTTTAGAAAAAAAAAATAATTTGCAAAATATCCCTGGATTTCGGGATGAAATTCACAATATTTCGGGAATATCGGGAGATTTTTATGGTGTTGACGGTGATTTTTGGTGATCACCAAGTCAACGACTCGTTCTCGAATTACTGCAATTTATATTTGAGTATGGTCAAAGATTGTAAAGAAATAACAAGTGATTTACGTGGTAAAACTCCAAAAGATCGGAGAAACATCCACGGGATCGTTGCCTCTAGCAACAAAGCCAAATCCACTATGAATCACGATTACAAGATCAAGAATGACCAAGAATGATTACAAGCTTTTCAATATGATTCTCTATCTCCTGTTCTACTTTTTTACGTACCCCCCTGTTTATGTATAGAGGGGGTATTTATACATGTTGTTTTTAGGGTTTTAAGGTGGCCGCTAGGGTTTGGTATTGTGGTGCCCAAGTCTCAAGCGGTTTTCTAGTCCTAATTAGATTATGTTTCCTCTTTTGGCTGAGTCTGATTCTGGACGAGATTCTTTCTCCTTTATTCGCGGGAGAACTGCTTGTTTCCTTGTTAAACTCTAATAGTCCACATCGTTGCTTATCGTGGATGTGCTGGTCGCTGATTATGATTGGCATACGAATGTTGGTGACTATCTCATTGATTCCCGAGTATGTATGCCCGAGTATGCCCGAATGTGCCCGAGTGAGATTTGCTGCCCGAGTTGATCGTCTTCGTTTGTGGTCGGACTACTTACTCTTTTTTTCGAGTAGGTTATTGAATGTACACAAACGAAGTTAAATTGCTTAAAGCATACCTAGAGGGGGGGGGGGGGGGGGTGAATAGGTTTTTTACACCTTTTTTCAAACCCTTGAACAAACATCCGTTTGTCCCTCAAGGTAGCCTTACACACAACACTATAATCCAAGATAGACATACATAGACAATATGATGACACAATCATAATTGAAATGTCTAAGTATATCAACAAGTCATGTGAGGTAAAATATCAAATAATCATAACAACAAAATAAACTTGTATTTCATAAGATGTTCAATGTGTTACAAGAGTGAGCAAAATGTCACTAAACAAATATTACAATATACAAAAGAATCAAAGATACAAATTGATCTATAGAATGAATATACTAATCACACTATACAAAGACTTGATTCAAAATACATCACAAGTCAATATTATGAATCAAGACAATAAAATATACAATTAAAATATAAGAGAAGAGATAGAAAGAATTAACACAAGGGATTTTTTAACGTGGTAAAACCTCCAAGGAGGAAACATCCACGGGTTGAATTACAACCATTGGGTACTATATTATTGGAAAGTAAACATAGAACATTCACAAAGTGACCAATCTTTAGCTCACCCAACCTAGTGAAGTCTAAGCCTACCCAACCCTATTGGAAAGTATGAAATCCCTCAATGATGCGGAACCACCATATATTGGACAACACACTCAACCAACATCGATGGTAGATTAGAAATTCCTCAAGAGTGCATACACATCCCGTGTACCCCGCTCTATCGGAGTCTATGTCTAACCATACGCCTAGGCCTACCAATATGTTAGCCAACTCCCTATCCAAGGCACTCTTGCCTCTAGGGAGCCTCCCATGCATGACTATCCGAGTCCTCCCGACTCTAGCCATGACTTCTTGCTTACCTATCCGAGTCATCCCGACTCTAGGCAAGACTTCTTGCTTGGCTATCCGAGTCATCCCGACTCTAGGCAAGACTTCATGCCTTTTACAAGGACTTCCTAGTGTGATCATGTGAATGCAAATGATGCAAACATTCATTTCAACATAGAACATGTGATCAATACATTCTATGGCACAAATAGACCTAAACATGTGAAAAACACAATTAATCAAGTCTAGATGCAAAAAATACATGAATAGAAACCTAAGCATGTGAAACACCTAACACATATACTCAAAGTCTCATTCACACACATAACACTTGAATCACAAAATGTTCATTAAGTCCTAATTCAAGATGTTATCAATATACAATCAAAGTCTAGATATATGAGATTAAAATCAATCAATATACTAGACAAAAAATATAGAGCAAGGTTTTGAGATTTATATCAATCAAAACCTATATTCTCTAAATCACAAACAAATACACAAATCCTTGATTTCTTCAATCAAAGGACCAAATCAAATCTCAAAGTCATTTTAACACAAAATTAATTCAATTAAGTATCAAACAACCTAAGATGCCATTCTAATCACAATACAACTCACAAACAAATGTAAAACCTAGAATCATGAAAACTAGTCAACATAAGTCCATAAATTGAATTTCAATTGGAATGATAATCAAGCTACCTTTTCAAATAGCTTTCATAAAACAATAACAAAGATATAGAAGAAGAAACCCCAAGCAAATTGAAGGTTATAAAAGAAGAAATCCCAAAGATATGGACACTACCTTGGATTTTCGAGCTGGTTCGGTTTTCTGTGTGCAACCACCAGAAAAGTCGATCAAACAGCTGCCAAATCACTTGGAAAAGGTAGAGAACTCGATTACGAACGTTCTCCAACTTGAATCACTCAAATCCGACTTCGTATGAGAAAGTTATGGTGTTTGGAAGTTGAGAAAATTTGGGAGAAAAATTCTGACGGGAATTCTAACTTTTTCTTCTTGAAAACAAATGGAGGGAATGGAGGGGTTTTAAAAAGAGGAGAGAGGAGGCAATTTTTGGCCAATAAAAGAAGGCCACCTCAGCCCAGCCCCATGGGGGGCGCGTGGGCCACACGGGGGCAGAGAGTCCCTCTGGCCGTGGGGCCCACGGCTCCATCCACGGGGTGGGTCACACGTGGCCTCTTGGCCACTTACGCCCTCGCGCGCTCCTTCGGATCTTCAGCCCATATCTTGAGCATCCGACCTCCGATTTCGAATCCGTTTTCGGATTACGAACCGTGACTCCCTCACACATGATAACGACTATACAACTTTGAAAAATGGTTGAGAAATCATCTCGGAAATCATCGATGAAGTCAACACAACGTAAGAGAACGTAAAGTGGCATAGTCAACACGTTTGGACTCGAAACCTTATGAATGAGTAACCGAAACGACCGGAACTCAATAAGGCATTGAATAAGAACATGTTCAAGTCCTAAACACAAAATACGGAAACATATAAACACAAATACACACACATATGCTAGTTTCCGGACATAGTCCTAGAAAATGCAAAACACAAAGTTTATTAACTAAAAGTGAATGCATGAGCATATTTTGCCAAGTGTGTGAAAGTGAAATGTAAATGAAAATGAAATCATGAAGGGACACACAAAAATGATATGTGTGGGTGTGTGCCTAGCCTTGTAAGAGATAAGAGGTCATGTATACCTTTGTAGACCGATAATGTCCGAAACTCTTAAAAGCCGGCAACTTGAACGAATAATGGTTGAGACGTCCTTCGTCTTCGAAATCCTTCATTTACTAACCACTAAACATTACAAGTAAAACACGTTTTGATATGGAATTAATGCCAACACTAATTATCAACCTAACAATCTCCCCCTTTGGCAAATTCCATGTCAAAACCCCTAAACAAACACTAAAACAATTACAAAGAAAATTTGGTCACAATGAGTACAATGAGTTACACATATAGACACAAATTATAAATCAAGTCTTGAACTTCATCTTGGTCTTCTCTTGATATCACCTAAAAAAAAAACTTGAAAGCACAAGAATATCCAAGAGACACCAAGTATGGCAATATCCAAGTATCCAATCATAGGCAAGAAAATAATAGCATATAAGTTCAAATGGATCAAGTATGCTCCCCCTTAATACATACTATCCATCAATATATTCTAAGCCAAGATTCAACAAAAAAATATTACATGCCATATAGTTCAAGCTAGATACCAAATATACAAAAACAACTAACATAAGGCTAAGTAAGCTAGATATCTCCCATGTGTTTCTCATATTTCTCCCCCTTTTTGACATGATATGAAGCCAAAGGGAAAGAGTAAGAAATTATACCTCATGAAGCTTTCTAGCCACTTGTGCCACCAAGGAAAGAAGAACGGTGTGCGGATCTCACATATTGCCTTGTTGGAGTTGATTTTCCTTCCAACTCTTTGATCCTCTCATCTTGAGCAACAAGCTTTGCACTAAGGTCTTCAATCTTCCTTTGTGACGCCTCAATCAACCTATGAGATTCTTCAACCTCTTTCCTCAATTTTAAAGCCCAACTAGGAAGAGCGGGTGAGTAAGGGACATGGTTAGAATCAAGAGAATCACCAAAAAGCCTAAGTACATCATTAGACTTTCCCTTGTCCTTGTATGACATGGTTGCCAAACGTTTCTCACACAACTTCTCTAAGGGAGGAAGCATAACATCACCATCAAGATTCCTCACACCTTTAGCTAAGCACAATTGAGTTATAAACCCCGGAAAAGCCAATTTCTTGTCCAAACGACTAGTACAAGCCGCACTTTGAATTTGCTCCACAAGCAATTCACCAAGGTTTATAGGTTGGTTAGTAACCAAGGCATACACAATCTTAATCTTGTCTCTATTGAGCTCCGAAGCATTAGTAGAAACAATAAGATTGGAGCATACAAATAAATGCCAAAATACACTAATTTTTGTTAGCTCACCTTGCCTAATAAAAGCACGTTTCCCCCACACAAAATCATCATCATCACAAAGAGTCTTACCCATTAAATCAAGGTTTTCCAAGACATCAATATCAAGGAAATCCGATTCAATGTCATCGGACAAGTTAAGAAATTCATTAACCTTCCTAGGGCAAACTCTAAAGACAACTTTCCTTATGCTAAGAGTAGCACTAGTCACAGTAGAACCGGATTTGTAAGCATTATAAAATTCTCTAACAATGGTCTCATTAGATACTCCTAACATGTTGACCCATGAAATCCAATTCCTACTCTTAAGCACATCATAACATATGATCCACTACAAGAGTCCAAGTCAATACCTCTTTCTTGAATTATCTTTTTGCACCCAAAAATTCCCAATTCATCAACTTTGTTACCTTTGGAAATTTTGGACGAAATTGTAGGTTTCGACTTGGCAATGGGAGATGAAGAAGTATTTCCACCAACCTTCTTTGCTTTACCCATTATCTTGCAACACAAAACAAACTAAAAACAAAGTGAGAGGAAACAAAGAAACAAATAAGAAACCAATAAACATATACAAAGGCAAAACACTATATTTAATAAATCACCATGCAAGTAAGAATTTATCATAGCATCTTCATGATTTATCAAAAATAAGAATAATGCCAACAATTAACAACCTTGAAGAACATGTGAACATGTCATAAAAGAGAACAAGAATTTAGCATATTATGCTCCCCCTTGACAAGTGCCTCATCTAAAATCAAGATAGACAAATGTTCACAAAAATCACCACACAATCACATCACAAGCAATCTTTATTAGATTTGCAAATAAGCTTCACATATCTAAGAGAGTTACATCAAGATTTTCAATCACTCTCATATGTCATCAAAAATTGCTAAAGTATCACAAATACTAATTAAGCAAAAGTGAGTGTGTGAAGATTTGCTTCAAGTATATGAAAAGAAGTAGTTTGATAATCAAGCATGCACACAATTTCAACATCTATTCATCTTAGGCCTTTCCATAAAAAGGTCAAACCGGTTATCATCCGAAATTTTGCTTATAAAGAGAATAGATTTCAACATGTGAGCGTGTGTGTGCATGTGGCTCGTCAACCCATTTCTATTTGTCAACCCGAGCTCTTTGATTATTCAACTATACTCCAAAAGCCTTTTATATTTTTTTTATTTTTTATTTTTATTTTTTTATTAAGGCTTGAATCAAAGAATTTTTTTTTATGATTCAATTCAACACTTCTTTGATTTTTCTAACATAAACATATACACCTCATGGCGGCTTTCACTCATCACAATGACGTAGCCCTTTCCAACATTGGGTGGCTTCACAACCAAGGTGTGTAGCCCTTTCCATGAGGGTGCTCGTTGAGTTCTATGTTGCCGAAGCAAATGGATACCAACCATTGGTCATTTTTAAATGTACTAGTCCTTAGGACTTCAAGGTGTATCCAAAGCGAACATCAATCAAGCTCAACATACTTAACAAAACATACAAGAGAAGCAAAGTGCATTTTTGAAACCAATTTCAAGGCTTAAAAGCACATGATCTAAAAGCAAGTAAAGAGACTTACTTAAGATCTCTACTTCTCAAGAGAGTAGCTATCAAAGAATATGAAGCTCACATTATTCAAATATTAGCCACTCAACAATCATACAAATAACAACACGCTTCATGAAATAAGATCAATGTGAACACTTATCACCAAAAGATCTTAAACTAGCAAATGTCAAAGAGTACCATATAAACACTATATTAGTTCTCAATTATGACATGCTTCATGAAAGTGATAACAAACAATGAGTTGATAGATGAAAAATCAAGTAAGCAAGCAATATGATATAAAGATACCTTCGCAAGCTATTTTCACCAAATACAAAGCCTTCACCCTTTTTATGAGTCCTCTTGGCTTGTGAGTCCTCATGACTACAAGTTATAGGTGTGTCGATCCAAGAGACTAAAGGCAATATAATACAACTCAAACAAACAAAAAAAATGACTTTCTCTAAAAGCCATAACAATAATGTTATCATATAGATTCCAAAAAAAAACTTCTCAAAAGTTAACCAACAAATTTTGACTATCAAAACAAACAAAGTGAGATAGCTAAGTTCATGTCAAGTTGTAAAGATACAAAGCAAAAAGCTAAGCCTCTTATCAACGACACTAATCTTAAAGCTAACCCACATGTGCAACTTACACTAATGGTAAGAGCACTCACCCTTGACAAATTTTGTCTTGGGTGGACAAACATGAACATCATCAAGATTCTCTTTGACCACAATGTTGAACCTAGAGTAAAGTTCTTCCACAACTTGATTCACAATAATATCATTAATACTCTTCTTCTCAACATTGTTAGCAACACATGCATGGTCAAACTTTGTAGGATATGCATTCTTCACCTTCCGGATATTCTTAGCATGCTTTGACAAATTATCATGCTTTCCATATTCAAAAGCTTTAGCATGCATAGAATTAGGTCCAATCGCTCTATTCCTAGATGCATTTTCTAAGTTGCAATATTCAATGAATTTATAGCACTTGGGCTTGATATGGCCTAAGGTATTGCAAAAATGACATATGGGAACAAAAGGAGAGATTTTACCTTCCGGTGGTGGTGGAGGACAAATGGGAGTTTCAAGGGGTACCTTATTCTTCAATTTGTTCTTTTTCTTGGACCGTCTCTTCTTAGGAGTTTTCTATTCAATGATAGCTTCACTAGTAGGAAGTGATGCTTCTATGAGCTTCTCTTCAACCACCGCTACACTTGAGCTCTCTAAGTTCATATTAGAGATGATCCTATCCTTTTCAAGCAAAATACCCTCAACTTCGCAAAGCTTCTTTTCAATAGCATTCTTTTCACGCAAAAGCCTACGAGTTGTAGCAACAAACTCATCCACTTGAATCTTGATCAAGTCTTCCTTCTCATCAATCTCACTCAAGGCTAATTTCAACTTCTCCTCAAGAAACTTCACCTTAGCCAAAAGATCAATGTAGGATGGATTATCATTTGAACACTCTTGATGACTTTGATCAATCTCCTTATCCAATGAATCTTGATTAACATCCTCTAGAGTAGAGTGAGAAGCCATGAATGCAACAAAGTTGCTCACTAGCTCTTCTTCACTAGAAGACTCATCACTTGAGCTCTCCTCATCACTAGAGGCATCATCTTCACTCCATGTAGCCGCCATAGCCTTTCCCTTCTTGTCCCTCTTAGAATCACCACTAGGACAATCCGAAGCATAATGTCCAAGCTTCTTGCATTTGAAGCATTGAACCTTCCTATTGCTCTTAGCATGGCCACTCCTCTCATGAGGTGGAGTAAAGGATTTCTTGACTTCCTTGTCCCTTGAGTACTTGCCACTTGACTTGGCACCTTTCCTCATGAACTTCCTAAACTTCCTAACCAATAACGCCATCTCCTCATCATCATCGCTACTACTAGCTTCCTTGACAACCTTGAGAGCTAAACCCTTGTTCTTAGCCTTTGGTTTCATGCACGCCTCAAAAGTTTGAAGAGATCCTAGCAACTCATCTAAGCTCATGACGTCAACGTCCTTGCTCTCTTCAATGGCGGTAACCTTGGCTTTGAACCTCTTTGGAAGAGATCTAAGAATCTTCCAATTTAGCCTCTCACCGGAGATAGGAGTACCAAGAGCTTGGCATTGGTTGGCGATGTCTAGAAGCTTATCTTGGAAGTCAATAAACTTGTCTTCCTCACCCATTTGCAAAACCTCAAATTGGGAAGTGAGCAATTGAAGACGAGACTTCTTCACCGCTTTAGTCCCCTCATTGGTGACTTGGAGAGCCTCCCATGCCTCCTTAGCGGTTTCTAGGTTTTGAATGTAGGAGAATTGCCTACTATCAACACCTCCAAAAATAGCATTCACCGCTCGATGATGCCATTTTGCTAACTCAAACTCATTAGTAGACCACTCACTCCTAGGCTTGGAAACGGTCTCTCCATCCACAATCTTGTTAGGAGCAAGGTAACCTTCTTCAACGGTCATCCAAGCTCTCTCATCAATAGATCGGATGTAAGCCTTCATCCTCAATTTCCAAAACCCGTAGTTGTGACCCTTGAGAAGAGGAGGCCTAGAATTCGAAGCCCCTTCGGTCATCACATCATCTTGGAAAACCATTCTAGCAAATACCTAAGCAATCCACTCGTAAGTGTAAACCGGATCTCGCCGAGTGCCGTCCGACGACCCGCTCTGATACCAATTGAATGTACACAAACGAAGTTAAATTGCTTAAAGCATACCTAGAGGGGGGGGGTGAATAGGTTTTTACACCTTTTTTCAAACCCTTGAACAAACATCCGTTTGTCCCTCAAGGTAGCCTTACACACAACACTATAATCCAAGATAGACATACATAGACAATATGATGACACAATCATAATTGAAATGTCTAAGTATATCAACAAGTCATGTGAGGTAAAATATCAAATAATCATAACAACAAAATAAACTTGTATTTCATAAGATGTTCAATGTGTTACAAGAGTGAGCAAAATGTCACTAAACAAATATTACAATATACAAAAGAATCAAAGATACAAATTGATCTATAGAATGAATATACTAATCACACTATACAAAGACTTGATTCAAAATACATCACAAGTCAATATTATGAATCAAGACAATAAAATATACAATTAAAATATAAGAGAAGAGATAGAAAGAATTAACACAAGGGATTTTTTAACGTGGTAAAACCTCCAAGGAGGAAACATCCACGGGTTGAATTACAACCATTGGGTACTATATTATTGGAAAGTAAACATAGAACATTCACAAAGTGACCAATCTTTAGCTCACCCAACCTAGTGAAGTCTAAGCCTACCCAACCCTATTGGAAAGTATGAAATCCCTCAATGATGCGGAACCACCATATATTGGACAACACACTCAACCAACATCGATGGTAGATTAGAAATTCCTCAAGAGTGCATACACATCCCGTGTACCCCGCTCTATCGGAGTCTATGTCTAACCATACGCCTAGGCCTACCAATATGTTAGCCAACTCCCTATCCAAGGCACTCTTGCCTCTAGGGAGCCTCCCATGCATGACTATCCGAGTCCTCCCGACTCTAGCCATGACTTCTTGCTTACCTATCCGAGTCATCCCGACTCTAGGCAAGACTTCTTGCTTGGCTATCCGAGTCATCCCGACTCTAACCAAGACTTCATGCCTTTTACAAGGACTTCCTAGTGTGATCATGTGAATGCAAATGATGCAAACATTCATTTCAACATAGAACATGTGATCAATACATTCTATGGCACAAATAGACCTAAACATGTGAAAAACACAATTAATCAAGTCTAGATGCAAAAAATACATGAATAGAAACCTAAGCATGTGAAACACCTAACACATATACTCAAAGTCTCATTCACACACATAACACTTGAATCACAAAATGTTCATTAAGTCCTAATTCAAGATGTTATCAATATACAATCAAAGTCTAGATATATGAGATTAAAATCAATCAATATACTAGACAAAAAATATAGAGCAAGGTTTTGAGATTTACATCAATCAAAACCTATATTCTCTAAATCACAAACAAATACACAAATCCTTGATTTCTTCAATCAAAGGACCAAATCAAATCTCAAAGTCATTTTAACACAAAATTAATTCAATTAAGTATCAAACAACCTAAGATGCCATTCTAATCACAATACAACTCACAACAAATGTAAAACCTAGAATCATGAAAACTAGTCAACATAAGTCCATAAATTGAATTTCAATTGGAATGATAATCAAGCTACCTTTTCAAATAGCTTTCATAAAACAATAACAAAGATATAGAAGAAGAAACCCCAAGCAAATTGAAGGTTATAAAAGAAGAAATCCCAAAGATATGGACACTACCTTGGATTTTCGAGCTGGTTCGGTTTCTGTGTGCAACCACCAGAAAAGTCAATCAAACAGCTGCCAAATCACTTGGAAAAGGTAGAGGACTCGATTACGAACGTTCTCCAACTTGAATCACTCAAATCCGACTTCGTATGAGAAAGTTATGGTGTTTGGAAGTTGAGAAAATTTGGGAGAAAAATTCTGACGGGAATTCTAACTTTTTCTTCTTGAAAACAAATGGAGGGAATGGAGGGGTTTTAAAAAGAGGAGAGAGGAGGCAATTTTTGGCCAATAAAAGAAGGCCACCTCAGCCCAGCCCCGTGGGGGGCGCGTGGGCCACACGGGGGCAGAGAGTCCCTCTGGCCGTGGGGCCCACGGCTCCATCCACGGGGTGGGCCACACGTGGCCTCTTGGCCACTTACGCCCTCGCGCGCTCCTTCGGATCTTCAGCCCATATCTTAAGTATCCGACCTCCGATTTCGAATCCGTTTTCGGATTACGAACCGTGACTCCCTCACACATGATAATGACTATACAACTTTGAAAAAATGGTTGAGAAATCATCTCGGAAATCATCGATGAAGTCAACACAACGTAAGAGAACGTAAAGTGGCATAGTCAACACGTTTGGACTCGAAACCTTATGAATGAGTAACCGAAACGACCGGAACTCAATAAGGCATTAAATAAGAACATGTTCAAGTCCTAAACACAAAATACGGAAACATATAAACACAAATACACACACATATGCTAGTTTCCGGACATAGTCCTAGAAAATGCAAAACACAAAGTTTATTAACTAAAGTGAATGCATGAGCATATTTTGCCAAGTGTGTGAAAGTGAAATGTAAATGAAATAAAATCATGAAGGGACACACAAAAATGATATGTGTGGGTGTGTGCCTAGCCTTGTAAGAGATAAGAGGTCATGTATACCTTTGTAGACCGATAATGTCCGAAACTCTTAAAAGCCGGCAACTTGAACGAATAATGGTTGAGACGTCCTTCGTCTTCGAAATCCTTCATTTTCTAACCACTAAACATTACAAGTAAAACACGTTTTGATATGGAATTAATGCCAACACTAATTATCAACCTAACAGAATCCATCCTCAATCACCATCTATACCCTGTCGTCTATCACCGATAGATAGGACTCCATCTTCCCCTTCCACGAGGAGTACTTGTCACCCTTGAGCAATAGTGGCCTCACGCTCGACGCTCCCTCTTTGCTAGTCCCAAATTCACTCATAGTGTTTGGGTGAATGTATGCAAATGAATGCAAGTGGATGTAGCAATCAAAACACACAAAAGCAAGACACATAAGCAAGAGCAAAGATCACCTAAATATGTCTAGGAACTCGCTCTGATACCAATTGAAAATATATACTCGCGTGTGTCTAAACAACCTAGAGGGGGTGAATGGGTTGTTAATCGATTATTACCAATTTTTCTATTAGTCAAAATTAATCACTATTAACCCAATTCAACAAACAATAAAAATGAAGTAGAAGTGCGGAAATTAAAGAACACTTGATTTTTACGTGGAAACCCTTAACAGGGAAAAACCACGAGCTGTTATGTGCGCCACACACGAACCTCGAATCCAC
>CM059871.1:0-139374 GCA_030490815.1 Acer saccharum | reverse complement strand
TGGTGTTATAATATGAGTAAATATGGACTTTTTGATGAAAATAAGTGTTAGATATTAATTTTTTTTTTACAATTTCAAAAATATATTGGAAAATTTTATAAAAAATTATTTATTAAAATTTTTGTTTCAATGCAATACAATTTATTGATTTATTTATGGTAAGAATATTTAAAAAAATTAACTTTTATTTAATACAAATATATTTTTTTTAATATAATAATACATACAACTGATGTACCAACAAGTATAACTTATACAATAAATACAGTGTCTCACCAAACACAGTTTGTATTAAAATATACATCCAATACAATCCATCCAATACAATACAATACAATCCAGTGCAATACAATACAATCCATACAGCGCACCAAACGAGCCCTTAGGGTTTTGATAATTAAACAATTAAGCTTGGAGTGTTGATTTACACGTAACCTTAATTAATATTCAATTGAATGGGTAAAACTGATCTTAGCATTGATTTATGCAAGTAGGTTTGTTCATTAGTTCTTGGCTTAATAGGTTCTCGGTTGTAGTTTGCGCCATTGATTTATGGGTAAATTATAATTGAGAACACTTTATTCATCCCGGATCATACGGTAACAATCATATTTAATTTAAGAACGAATCCTTAACTTGGGTTACATCTTTTATCAAAGTCAATTCGAAGCATTGAGTAAACGTAGTTGGGGAGCATTGATGACCTAGTCCTCTCACCTCTTGATCACATTCACATATCTTGTTAACCTGCTTTCTTAGATAATTCGGTTCTAAATCAATCAATCATCAATCAAAATCTCTTGGATACTATTACTTGCTTAGCTTAATTGAAATTAGTTTAATTGATAATTCATTTTTCCTCATGGGAACGATCCTACTTGTTACTGTACTTATCTCACGATTCGTGCACTTGCGAGTTAGGTTTTTATAACACGATTTTATCCATCAAGTTTTTGGGCGCCGCTGCCGGGGACTAGTGAATTTATTGGTTATTTCTAGTTTTAGTTTTAGTTAATAGGTTTACTTAAGTTTAGGTAGTCGAGTCATTAATTTTTAGCTTTTTAGATTTTTCTTTTTCTTTCTTTCTTTCTTTTCGTAGTTGTAAGGATTCCCGTTGTTTTTAATTGGCTTATTTTGTGATCAAACCATATGTGGGGATCATGTAAGGGTAGCTTAGGAATGTGTTCAAGCTCAAGGCCCTTGCAAGTGTTAAGCACTCCAAAGGTATATGTTTAGTGCTTAATTTTCTATGAAGAGATTTAGTGCACACACTCACTTAGCTACTTGCTTTTGTGTGCATTCTCTTCACATGTCACTTATCACACTTGCACTTCTTTGTTATATGTTGTTGTGTGTTTATGTGTCTTGTAATTCGTTTCCCGTTGTTGTTCGGAAACGTCTGCGCATGCACCTTGTGTGCTTGTTTTTTGCGCGAAGATCGCCGTTGGAGAATGCCCTTGGCTTCTCCCTTGGTTTCACCAAAATTGGTGAAACGGCGGTTTGGATCGGCTGCCTGGTCGCCGAATGAAACCGCCGTTTGAGTCCAGAGGACTCTGGATCAATTCGGCGGTTGGATCGGCGGTTTCATGACCGCCGATCGAAACCGCCGTTCATACCTGATGGTTTTAATTCTCGGGTTTATTCTGCGGTTGATTCAGCGGTTTTGAAACCGCCATTTCTCCCCTGTTTCATCAGGAGCAATTCGGCGGTCACATTCTGCGGCCTGGCCGCCGAATGAAACCGCCGATCGACGCGTTTCTTTGAAACTTACTTAAACGACCTCACTTTGACTTGGCCCCCTATATATATGCCATTTTGTCTTTAGGTCAATTAAGAGAGTTGATATTCAGATTTCATACTTAGGATATTTTTCAAAGAGAAGAAAAATTCCAAGAACTCATTTTAATTACTCAAACACTTTTTCATGATCATCAATCATCATCTAGCATCATCTTTGATCTTCTAGATGTCATCTTGCATGGATTCTTCATCATACTTTGCTTGGTAAGCTTTTCACTAATATCTTACATATTTTGTGTTTCTCTTATCTAGCAATCTCAATTAATTACTTGTATGTTATTTTGTATGCTTTGGATACAAGATTGAGATTAGTATGATGTATGTTTGAGAAGTTGTTTTGTGATAGCTAATTAGGTTTTGTTCATCTTGATTAGCTAAGCTTTATGACATGTCATCTAGCTCATAATATCTAGGATTGATTTAATTGCAAATTCATCATCTTAGATAAGCATATAGGGTTCCCTTGCTCTATGTTGCATTTTGGATATATTTATATTCACTTAGGGTTGTATTCTCTTCATAGAGAAAGCAAGTCTTGTGTGTAGCCTCCGGGATTAGGTTGCTTAGATTGCAAGCAAATTGGACTAGGTTCACTCATACCGGGATTAGGTAGGTGTGTGATTACTTCCGGGATTAGGTTGTAATCGTTTACACATTTAGTGGATTCGAGGTTCGAGTGTGGCTTACTTACTAGCCCGTGGTTTTTTCCCGTGAGGGTTTCCACGTAAAAATCAAGTGTTATTTAATTTCCGCATATTTTACTTGATTTATTGCTTTATCTATTTAGGGGTAATTTTGTAATTTTGACTAACACGAAAAATTGGGTAAAAAGCGTAAAATCTATTCACCCCTCCTCTAGATAGTTTTATACACACCGTGCTATATTTAGTTTCAATTGGTATCAGAGCGGGTTCCTAGACATACATAGGTGATCCTTGCTTATTTTGGTGTGTTTTGCATTTTGTGTGATTTTTGATCATTCATACATTTGCATTCATTTCATTCATTCATAAACACTATGAGTGGAAACGGTGGAAATGGTGGTGGCAACGAAGGTGCTTCTAGCACAAGGCCTCCATTTCTTACCGGATTGAACTATTCCCAATGGAAAGGGAAGATGGAATCTTACATATGCCAAATTCATGACCGTGCATGGATGGCGGTGGAAGACGGATATGATCTCCCTATGATGACTCCCGCGGGTGGAGGAGAAGATGTTTTGAAGCCTAAGGCGCAATGGAACGCGCAAGAGTTTGAGGCTTCAAAGTGGAATAGGAAGGCTATGCATGCCATCATGTGTGCAATGGATGAGAATCAGTATAAGCTTATTCAAAATACTTAGATTGCAAAAGTGGCATGGGACATCCTTCAAGTTGCACATGAGGGAACCGAGGTGGTGAAGGAGTCCAAGCTTCAAGTCCTCCAAACTCAATTTGAGTTACTTAAGATGGGAGAGGATGAATGCTTCAATGACTTCGAAATCAAATTGATGGACATAGTAAATCAAAGCCATCAACTCGGAGACCCGTATTCTGATAGGAGAGTCAAGCAAAAAATTATGAGATCTCTCCCCGATAGGTTTGAATCAAAGGTGACGGCCATAGAAGAAAATAGTGGCTACATGGATATGAAGTCAAGTGAGGTAATTGGGCGTCTCCTTGCATATGAGTCTAGGAAGGCTCCTAGCACCACTACTCCTCCTAAGAAGTCTAAAGGAATAGCTTTGAAAGCATCTAAGGATGTAAAGGAGCCAAAGCATGAATCGGATGAAGACCTTGCCTTATTTGTGAAAAGGTTTAATAAGGTTATGGGGTTCAAGAAGAAGAAGGGATTTGGGTCAAGAGGACAAGACTTGAAGAAAAAAGGTTCCTTCAAGAAGTTTGAGCCTAGACAAGAGAGGATCGAAAGGAAAGGGGTCCGATGCTTTAAATGTGGTGGGATTGGTCACTTTGCCCCCGAATGTGCTAATCACAATGAAAAGAAGAAGGGTAAAGTGATGGCCGCCACTTGGAGTAGGAGTAGTGATGACTCCAATGAGGAAGATGAGTCTTCAAGTGAAGAAGAGCTCATGGCTAACTTCCTAGCTTTTGCCTCATCTCACAAGAGCAAAGTGCTAGTGAAAAGGAGGATTTGAGTCAAGAGGAAATTGACTCTAGTGAAGAAGAAAGTGACTCCTCTTCTATTTCCAAAAAGAAATTTGTGGAGCAAAAGGTGCTTGCTAAATACCATGCCGAGTTCAATGATTTAGCAATTAAAGCACAAGAAAGATTAAGAGGTTGAGAGAAGAGAACCTTGAACTTTCGGCTCACAATGACCACTTAAGTGAACAAGTGGAAAGATTGAAGAGGAGAGAGGATAAGTTAATTGAGGAGTTAGACTTATCCAAGAGAAGTGAAGAAGGCTTGAAGAGGGAACTTGTAGAAGTTAAAGGGTCCTTGGCTAGGATAGATTCTAGCACCAAGAAGCTTGATCATTTACTTGGTGTTGGAAAGAGTCCAAGTGATAAGAGGGGTCTCGGGTATGAAGATGGCAAGAAGATCTCAACCTCTAACAAGACCGTGTTTGTCAAGAGCTTGAAGAACGAAGAAACTTCATTTGTGCAAATTCCTAGGAAGAGGTTAGAAATAGGACAAAGTTCAAATGCTCAAGTGAAGATGGGGCCAAGAAGGCAACCTCAAGTTCAACCCCCTAGGGTCCCTCAAGCCAACACTCCTCCAAAATTGGCTCACAAAGGAAAGAGTCCAATCATGCAACCTCAAGCTAGGAAGCAACCTAGACCGATTCAACAACGAAGATGGATTGAACCCATTCATCCACAAAGACAAGGACAAGGTATGATTCCTTATTTTACTCCTATATGTCACTTTTGTGGATTTGATGGTCATATTAGACCACATTGCTTTCGATATATAAAAATGTGTAGAACACGAAGCATGATTGAAAAGAGAAAGAATAGAGCCAAGATGCATGTTTCTAGGAATGATAATATTGATTTGCATTATCCTAGAAATAGTAGAGCACATGTACCAAAGACCACTAAGAAAGCTAAAATTGTAGCTAAGTGGATTAGAAAGAATGAAAATGTTTGCCATGTTGCACAAATAGCCTTGAAGGCAAATTCTTCTAATTTTTGGTATTTGGATAGTGGGTGCTCTAGGCACATGACGGGAAACAAGAGTTTCTTCGAGACTCTTGTTATGGAGGAAGGTGGAAATGTCACTTTTGGTGATGGATCCAAAAGAAATGTTGTAGGGAAAGGAACCATTTCCGTTCCCGGATTACCCTCCTTATCCAATGCTTTATTTGTTGATGGCTTGAAGCCAATTTAATAAGCATTTCACATCTTAGTGATGAAGGATATTCCGTCTTGTTTTCTAAAGATTATTGCTCTATCCTAAAACCTGATGGACAAAACTTGTTGAAGGGCATGAGATCTAGCGACAATTGTTATTGTCTTGAAGCTAGTATTGTATCTAATCATGTGTCCATGGATGAGCAAATTGAGTTGTGGCATGAAAGACTTGGCCACATGAACTTTAGGGATCTACGGACCCTTGGAAAGGTCAATTGTGTGCGTGGCCTCCCTAAGCTTGGGAAGAAAGCCAATGGTATTTGTGGACCTTGCCAACAAGGAAAGCAAACTAAAAGCATGCACAAAAAGGGTAAGTATCTCACCACCAAGGAGCCTCTTGAGCTTCTCCACATGGACCTCATGGGTCCCATGCAAACCGAAAGTTTGGGTGGAAAGAGATACATTTTTGTTTGTGTTGATGATTTCTCTAGGTTCACATGGACATATTTTCTTAGAGAAAAATCCGAAACTTTTGATAAGTTTAAAATTCTTTGTAATAAAATACAAAATGAAATGAACTCAAATATTAAAAGCATAAAACGGATTAGAAGTGACCATGGGAGGGAATTTGAGAATGCTACCTTTGAAACCTTTTGTAATGGTTTAGGCATCTCCCATGAGTTTTCGGCTCCTAGGACACCTCAACAAATGGAATTGTTGAGAGGAAAAATAAGGTCCTTCAAGAGATGGCCCGTGTGATGTTGCTTAGCAACAATGTCCCTAGGAACCTATGGGCCGAAGCCATCAATACGGCTTGCTATATAGGAAATAGAGTTTTCCTAAGGCCCGGTACTAGAAACACCTCCTATGAGTTATGGAAAGGCAAGAGGCCAAATGTTAGCTACTTCCACACTTTTGGAAGCAAATGCTACATTTTGAATGACCGTGATCAACTTGGCAAATTCGATGCTAAGAGTGATGAGGGTATTTTTATTGGCTATGCCTTAAATAGTAGAGCCTATAGAGTTTTCAATTTAAAGACTCTAAGTGTTATAGAATCATCCAATGTCATATTTGATGATACTAGGCTCAAGTCAAATGATCATGAGGAGGAGGTTATTTTTAGTGATGTTTCTCCTTTGGAAGAGGTTGTGGTGTCTCCTAATGTTGGGACATCTAATGTCAACAATGATGACACACAACCTATTGATAGAGTTCCTCTCTTGGACTCTAAAGAACCCACTCCATGGGTTAGGAAACTCCATGATAAAGAAGATATCATTGGAGAGGTAAATGAGGGTGTTAGGACTAGACGTCAACTTGCTAATCTTATTAGCTATACTTGCTACACCTCTCAAATTGAACCCAAAAAGGTTGAAGAAGCCTTAAATGATGAATTTTGGGTTCTTGCCATGCAAGAAGAGTTAAACCAATTCGAAAGGAATGAGGTTTGGACTCTAGTTCCTAGGCCTAAGACCACTAATGTCATAGGCACTAAATGGATATTTAGGAACAAATCCAATGAGGATGGCAACATAGTGCGGAACAAGGCTAGACTTGTAGCACAAGGGTACTCTCAAATTGAGGGTATCGACTTTGAGGAGACTTTTGCTCCCGTTGCCCGCTTAGAGTCCATTAGGCTTCTCTTGTCCATCTCTTGTGTGCACAAGTTCAAATTGCACCAAATGAACGTCAAGAGTGCCTTCCTCAATGGCTTCTTGCAAGAGGAAGTGTTTGTTGAACAACCCAAGGGGTTTGTGGATGCTCACCACCCCAACCATGTCTATCGCCTCAAAAAGGCACTATATGGGTTGAAACAAGCACCGAGGGCTTGGTATGAGCTCCTCACTCAATTTCTTGTTGACAATAACTACACAAGAGGTAGTGTTGACAAGACACTATTCATCAAGAGAGACAATGATGAGCTTTTCATAGCTCAAATATATGTTGATGACATAGTGTTTGGCTCCACCAACAACACCAAAGTCCAACAATTTGTTGATGTCATGTCTCATGAATTTGAGATGAGTCTTGTTGGTGAGCTTAGTTACTTCCTAGGTTTGCAAATTAGGCAACTAGATGATGGGATTTTCATATTCCAAGCCAAATATGCCAAAAACCTAGTGAAGAAGTTTGGTCTTGAAAAAGCCAAACATTGTGATACTCCTATGAGCACCACTTTGAAGCTAAGCAAGGATGCTAGCGGTAAAAGTGTGGACCAAACCTTATATCGTGGCATGATAGGGAGCTTGCTCTATTTGACCGCAAGTAGGCCCGATATATCATTTAGTGTAGGAGTTTGTGCTAGGTGCCAATCCGATCCCAAGGAGTCCCATCTCTCTTCGGTTAAGAGAGTCATTCGCTTTGTGAATGGGACTTCTAATTATGGGATTTGGTACTCATTTGACACTAATCCTAGTCTTGTAGGATATAGTGATGCGGATTGGGCAGGAAATTGTGATGATAGGAAGAGCACATCGGGCGGTTGCTTCTTTCTAGGCAACAACTTGGTGTTTGGTTTTGCAAGAAGCAAAACTCGATTTCCTTGTCCACGGCCGAGGCCGAGTACATAGCCGCGGGGAGTGGATGCACTCAACTTATATGGATGAAGCAAATGCTAGTAGACTACGGATTCAACCAAGGTACTCTCACTCTCTTTTGTGATAACATGAGTGCTATTAATATTTCCAAGAATCCAGTTCAACATTCTAGAACTAAGCATATTGACATCCGCCATCACTTCATTAGAGAGCTTGTTGAAAATAAATGCATAGTACTTGAACATGTAGGTACTAATGATCAACTTGCGGACCTATTTACTAAACCCTTAGATGCTACTCGATTTAAAACTCTTAGTAGATCTATTGGGATATGTCTTGTGGAGTGATGTGTTATATAATTGACCCCATATGGAGAACTCAAGCAAAGAGAGCTATTTTGCATTCTTGTAACTTGCAAAAAATTTGAAATAACTTATGCCTCTTCTTTTGATTACTTGAGTAAGCTTGGTTGTACATATGTATATATGTTTTCTATTCTATAAAGTGTGAACCTTGCTTGTTTACAATCCATGTCACATTTATGTTCAAACATGCATTTTTGGACTAGGAGATTTACATAGGAAGTATGATGTGAATGACCTATAGTTATCTCCATGACATGATGATTCTTTTATAACATGCTAATGTCAAATGAAAAAGCATGAAATTCATATAACATGCTCACATGAAAAGCATGAATTGATGATTGCATATTCTTAAAAATGCAAAACTTGTGTGAAAGCTAATGAGACTCAAAATGAATAAAGGATCTTGTATCCGTTCAAAGGAATTTACATTCCAAATGTCTCTCTTTCTTTATTAGTTGAACATGGCTACTATCATACGGATATCTTATCCGGAAAAATCAAATAGGGTGCAAAGTCGCTCATGTCATGTTTCGCTTATAAAGTTGGATATAGTTGCTCTTAAATTGAAATCAATAATCTCTATATCCTTGCTTTTCCCATGACATTGGTGAAATTGGTTGAATTCTAATTAGAAACCTTTGTCATTTGCTTTGCCAAATACCATTGTATTTTGGACTTGAATGCTATATGTCTTGTATGCAAAGCATGTTGGATTCACACATTTTCTCAAATAAATCTCCTTGTTTCTCTTCAATTAATTGAGATGCATAAAGTGACTTATATGTATATGCAAATATCTTGCATGCTTCTATCTCTCTTTGCCTTGAGTGACCCGGTTGGGGACTACTCCTTTGCCTATATCATGACAAAAAGGGGGAGTAGGATATGGTAAGGGGAGATGCAAATTGATGTTGCAATTGTGCACTTTGGGGAGATAACACATTGAGGGGGAGTAACCCTTTGAGGGGGAGCATTGCATTTATCATACATTGCATATATTTTGTAATGTTGTGCCTAAATTCTAAAAATGCAAATGCTTGTTTTGATATCACTTGATTAATCTCACATGTACTTTTTGGAAAAATATAGAAACTTTGTTTTGTAGGGGTGGTTGTTCTACAAAAGATTGGAGCATTGAAGATTTTAATTTGTTTAGTATCTCTTTGTATTGTAGAAGATCTATATTTTCCCGTTGTTTCTATTTTTTTTGTGAGGAATCAATGTGAGTGGTGGTTTTGTCATGAAATAGCCAAAGGGGGAGATTGTAAGGATTCTCGTTGTTTTTAATTGGCTTATTTCGTGATCAAACCATATGTGGGGATCATGTAAGGGTAGCTTAGGAATGTGTTCAAGCTCAAGGCCCTTGCAAGTGTTAAGCACTCCAAAGGTATATGTTTAGTGCTTAATTTTCTATGAAGAGATTTAGTGCACACACTCACTTAGCTACTTGCTTTTGTGTGCATTCTCTTCACATGTCACTTATCACACTTGCACTTCTTTGTTATATGTTGTTGTGTGTTTATGTGTCTTGTAATTCGTTTCCCGTTGTTGTTCGGAAACGTCCGCGCATGCACCTTGTGTGCTTGTGTTTTGCGCGAAGATCGCCGTTGGAGAATGCCCTTGGCTTCTCCCTTGGTTTCACCAAAATTGGTGAAACGGCGGTTTGGATCTGCAGCCTGGCCGCCGAATGAAACCACCGTTTGAGTCCAGAGGACTCTGGATCAATTCGGCGGTTGGATCGGCGGTTTCGTGGCCGCCGATCAAAACCGCCGTTCATACCTGATGGTTTTAATTCTCGGGTTTATTCTGCGGTTGATTCGGCGGTTTCGAAACCGCCGTTTCTCCCCTGTTTCATCAGGAGCAATTCGGCGGTCACATTCTGCGGCCTGGCCGCCGAATGAAACCGCCGATCGGCGCGTTTCTTTGAAACTTACTTAAACGACCTCACTTTGACTTGGCCCCCTATATATATGCCATTTTGTCTTTAGGTCAATTAAGAGAGTTGATATTCAGATTTCATACTTAGGATATTTTTCAAAGAGAAGAAAAATTCCAAGAACTCATTTTTAATTACTCAAACACTTTTTCATGATCATCAATCATCATCTAGCATCATCTTTGATCTTCTAGATGTCATCTTGCATGGATTCTTCATCATACTTTGCTTGGTAAGCTTTTCACTAATATCTTACATATTTTGTGTTTCTCTTATCTAGCAATCTCAATTAATTACTTGTATGTTATTTTGTATGCTTTGGATACAAGATTGAGATTAGTATGATGTATGTTTGAGAAGTTGTTTTGTGATAGCTAATTAGGTTTTGTTCATCTTGATTAGCTAAGCTTTATGACATATCATCTAGCTCATAATATCTAGGATTGATTTAATTGCAAATTCATCATCTTAGATAAGCATATAGGGTTCCCTTGCTCTATGTTGCATTTTGGATATATTTATATTCACTTAGGGTTGTATTCTCTTCATAGAGAAAGTAAGTCTTGTGTGTAGCCTCCGGGATTAGGTTGCTTAGATCGCAAGCAAATTGGACTAGGTTCACTCATACCAGGATTAGGTAGGTGTGTGATTACTTCTGGGATTAGGTTGTAATCGTTTACACATTTAGTGGATTCGAGGTTCGAGTGTGGCTTACTTACTAGCCCGTGGTTTTTCCCGTGAGGGTTTCCACGTAAAAATCAAGTGTTATTTAATTTTCGCATATTTTACTTGATTTATTGCTTTATCTATTTAGGGGTAATTTTGTAATTTTGACTAACACGAAAAATTGGGTAAAAAGCGTAAAATCTATTCACCCCCCTCTAGATAGTTTTATACACACCGTGCTATAATTAGTTTCAGTAGTTTACTTGTGATTTGTCTTTTCTTGTTTCAGGTGTTGACAGTAGATGCAAGGTAGAAGATCTCAGCAGGGAGAATTGTTACCTTTGAACGATAACATCGATCGCATCAAAAATCAAACAATGGAAGATGAACAACCTCAGAACCAAGAAAGGCTCAACCAGGGTCCTGATCCCATACCCAACGTTGTTCCAAATCCGGTTTATGAGCCAAAACCAGAGCCCATCAGAACTATGAAGGATTACAGTAGGCTGGTTGTGAGCAACCATCCCTTGTGCATTGTAAGAACCTGCTGCAAGGAATTATGAACTGAGAAGTAGCCACTACAACCAGCTGCCTGTGTTCCAAGGTCTACCAGATGAAGATGTGCTTCTGTTCTTTAGAGAGTTTTACACCGTAATACAATCCTTACCTAACCATAGGATTACAGAAGACCAGCTGCGCATGAGATGCATCCCACATGCATTAAAGATGAGGCGAAGACATGGTTGTTGACATTGCCTCCAGCATATTTGAGAACATGGGACGAAGTAAGGGAAAAACTCACTGATCAGCATTATGAACCTCAGAAAACAAGTGAAATTCGAGCCAAAATTTCAAGTTTCTATCAACAAGACAACGAGACTTTTTATGAAGCATGGGAGTGTTTCAAGAAATATACCAGAGATTGTCCTTAGCATGGATTTCTTACAAATCAGCTATGTCAGTGGTTTTATGATGGTCTAACTGTAGGGAAAAATACGGTCAACGCAGCGGAAGCGAGACTAAAATAGAGTTTATTATGTTTTAAAATTTTTCCTTAAAGATGAACCTTAACCCTAACCCTTTAATTAATTAACATATAATACTAAAGATATCATACCTTTGTCGCGTGATCCGATTGACATTGCATCGATGGTAATCCGCAAGATCTTCCAATCCAATCACGAACGTGAATCACCTAGGAGCGTGGTCTCCCTTCTCTTTGAATTGTGTACCTGAGGATGGATTAACAAAACTTTTTCTTTTTCGTTAGTCACAATAAATTCCAAGAGGCTACAAAGAATGTTCCGGTCACTTTTGAATTCACAATCCTTAGATCGAAACTCGCGTGAACCTTATTCGAAATTGTGCACAAAACCTTTTGATATAAAAGTTACTAGTGCACTATCAAAATAAGAACAAACTTTTCTCTCTATTCCTCTTGGTCGAAAATCACACTAGTCTAAGAGTTGGATTCTATTTTTCTCTAGCAAAAGAAAAAATTCTCAAGTCCAAGACCTTAGGGTTAGCCGAATTCCACTTGCCTCGTATTTATATAGTGCACCGAATTCTTGCCTATTAAAACATATAAGTTAGTGCACCAAAATCTACACTTTATAAATATATAACTATATCGCGGCCTATTGCGAAAATATCTATATATATATATATATATACACACGTGAATACCTCTTGCCATAAATAAAATATATATCATGGACCACTTCTTGCCATATTTAATATATATCTATATTAGGCAAATTCTTGCACAATATTATATCTATATTTTGTGGCCGAAATCCTTTACCATGTAGGATTTGTGTCTTTTGACTTAAATCCTAACCCTAGGTAGATTTCCTTAGAATTCCAAACCATAATCTAACTCTTTAGTGTATTTGTGACCAAGGAATAAAATATCGGTATCGATATCGATATCGGGCTTCTAAATTTATGGATATATCGGGGATATTATCGATATCGGTGGATATTCGGTAAAAAATTAAAAAAATAATGGATATTTACATCTAAAGTTAGAATTGTTTTGTGAAACTTTAGGACAAGCTTAAACAAGTAATTATACATCAAATGAATCATATTTCAATAATAAATTAGCATAGTTATGAGTTTATTATAAATTATAACATAGATAGAGTCTGTATATAATTTTTTAAATTGAGTATTTAATAGAATAATATTTTGTTTCACTTTCACAATATTATATACAATATAAAGAGGTTAAATATTTAATAAACAAAGTTATCATTAAAATATATATATATATATATAGTTCCATACTTCCAATATTCTATCATAAATCATAATTCATACATAATAATACATTACATGTCTGAAATTTAAAAACAAAATGAATTCCTTGCTGGTTTAAATACATAAGATACATTTCTATCTTGATTCAAACAATAATTTTCCCAGGAAAATGTGCTAGCATAGTTTTCAAGGTAATTATTAATATGCCACACATATGTTGCTTGATCTCTTCCAACTAATCTATGAATTGGGTAGTTTGGATTTACCCAACTTGGTGGATATTGTTGATCTGCATGCATAGGTATTGCATATGGCATTTGTGGAGTAGGATAATCAAATATACTGCAGTTACCATAACTACCATGATATGGTACATGAGGACTTGGCCTTGTCTGTGAATCACCCAAAGAACTATTTTCAGTGTCCATACTCATTGAGGAGGGAGACATATTCAAAGAATCTTCATCAATTTGACTTGTTCCTTCATGTTGTCTACCACGATTTTGATCAAAATTACCTTCATGAGCATTCCAACCTGTCGCACCAGCATCCCAACCTCCGGCATGAACATCCCAACTTCTTGCACCAGCATCCCAACCTCTTGCACCAGATTCCCAACCTCCTCCATAATCTCCATCATCTCCGTCATCCTTTCCTCCACTATTTCCATCGGAGGTATGTTGGTCATCGGAAGAGCTGCTAACAGTAACTCCACGATTTACACCAACTTATTCTCTAATCACTTGTTCAACATTTATTCCCATATCTCGAGCATGAGAAGCAATTTGTGGATCAGGATTTCTCTCATCATCATCCAAATAGGCAGGCCTAACCCAGTCAAAAAATGGATTCTCATTATCGTCCCCTGCTTCAGCAGCTACTTAAAGTAGATCCATAAAATCTATTTCATCTACTTTATCTTTTTCAGCTGTCATATCCTTAATTTTCAACTTCATATTATAATAACAATAAACAAGTTGTTCAAGCTTAGAATATGCAAGACGGTTTCTTTGTTTTGTGTGGATTAAAGCAAATGTGGACCAATTTCTTTCGCACGCAGAAGATGATGCTGTTTGTGATAATATGCGAATTGCTATTGCACGCAATGATGGAGCACAATCTCCATACATTACCCACCAATCAGCTGCAATAAAAATTATCAAGTATTATACATATGAATACCATTTTAATGATATTATTATTTATTATTATTAAATAGATTTTTGTAATAAAACTTATATACTTGGTTGCATTTTGCTTCTAGCTGCTATGGCTACTCGTTCACCAAAACTTTTCTTTCCATCCTTAAAGTATGTGAGCTACATTCATGACTCATGAGATCAGTATGTAAATAATATATATAAATATGAGTATATGACACAATACTCTCTTGCAAAGAAGTTATAATATTGGAATTATAAAATTGATTGTAAGTTGTAACTTTTTACCTTATTTCCAAAATTAGCAATCCCTGCAGCTTCAGGGTCTAATTGCGAATAGACAATATGTACGGCTTTCAAAAGATCTGAATTATCCTCAATATTGTCTCTATATTGGTACTTTGGGTTCATATAGTAAGCTAGAAGAATAAAAAATATTAATTTTAGTATAAATAATTAAATACTACTAAATATTAATTATGAATGACAAACAATCCGAAATAAAATTTACCTGCAGCATGTAGTGGGTGATTAAGCATTTTATCCCACCGATTTTGTATAGTGCTTTCACAATCTTTACCCAATTCTGCTTCAGTAATTATTCTATTGACTATTGTTTTAGAAAATTTTATACATTTGTTAATGCTTCTTTTAAAATAATTTTCAATATAGATTATTTGAACAATAATTTAAGTGTTTAAGATTAATTTTTTAAAAAAAAAAAATTGCAAAATATCCCTGAATTTCGGGATGAAATTCACAATATTTCGGGAATATCGGGAGATTTTTAAGGATATTTCGATATCGATCGGATATTTGCTAGACATTGGATATTACCCCTGTTTCGATATCGGTCCCTCCAAAATATGAATATATCGGTGGATATATCGATTTTAAGTTCCTTGTTTGTGACTATATCAAAGACTTCCTAATTTGACTAGATAAATAAATCCCTTATTTATCTACTTACCAAATAAAGTATTTTATTTTACTTATACTACCACAATAGTATACTACTAAGAAACATATTTCCTAGTCAGAAAAATATTTTGATTTTTAATTAATAATTAATTAATCAATTAATTAGTTTCCATTTAATCAAATAATAAAAATAAAACAATATAATATCATATATATATCTTGCCATATATATTAATATATCTATATATTATTTTTCTATTTTATTAAATCCATTGGACCTTAATAAAAGGCCCACATGTGAACCAGACTCATTCTTACTAAAAGAAACAAGCCCACATGCCTTTCATTAATATATTAATATAATTGATCAGCCCATTAAATAAATAATGTGCAAATTATATTCTTAATATATTAAATACAATTCTTGATGGACCCATAAATTGGTCCGGTAGAATATATCAAGTGATCCATGCAAATCCGTGTGGATTGGGGATCTTGGCGGGCCTATCTAAATTTAAGCTCCAATAGACATAACCCAATCACAATCAACAAATGATTCACTTAGGTTCAATCTATTAATTTTAGTTCATTCCACTAAAGAACCAAAATTGCACTCTTAAATAAAGATGGAATAAGTAAATGATTCTCATTCATACCCTAGACAATCTTATAGGAGATGGTGTATCCTCGTGAAGAATATCAGTAATCGTCAAGAGCTCATAGACCGCCTATAGCTCTCCAAGTTACCATATTTACTCATATGACCACATTTTGAACTTAGATATTTTGACTTGTCCAGAAGCCATGTTTCAATAGACTATATCGAAAACTTAACGTTAAGATTCAATATCCAATACCTCAAAACATCCATATGATGATATTCTACTCTCATTTAATAAATGGAGCCACGATGTCCATATCTATAAATGAAGTCCTCTATCGATTAACAAATGAATATCACCAAACTATCGAGGATAGACTATGCTATATAATCGTACTCATTGATAACTCAAATGATACCACTTGCAACCATAAGTCCATCATTTATCTCAGGATTAAGATAGACTCTCCGATTGTCCTGATAATGAAAAGACTATTATCTATTGACGGTTCTAGATAAAGTATTTCATTGTGATCCAGTTCAATGCACCTAGTGCACTAGATTCTTTTACTCGAAGACCCTCCAATGATTTCAGACTCATCATAACTCATTTGATCCCACTCAAATGCTAGCAAAAGAATTCTACAACTTTAACAAGATAAAGGTGCCCAACCTTTAACTTAAGTTGTGAACATTATTCAAGACTAACTAAAGAATTATGTCTACCTCATACATATCCAGATGTACGAACAATTCTTCTTTTCTCATAGTCTTTTGACCTTATGATTATTTACTTTTGACAATTATAATATTCAATCTATAAATGCTATAAGATTTGTTTAAATCAGAAATCACTTTATTAATATGAAAAGATTGTCAAAAACAATATTACACTCTTGCTATTGAGCATAGTCCTAACAATCTCCCACTTGCGCTATAGCAAATGTGTCATATCTCTCATTCCCATGTTCTCTAGGTGCCCATCAAAACTCTTATGTAGTAGAGCCTTTGTGAAGGGATCCACTAGATTTTCTACTGACGCGATTTTGGTAATCGTCACGTCACCCCTATGCACAATCTCCCTAAGAAGATGATACTTCCTTTCAATGTGTTTACCTCTCTTATGACTTCTTGGTTCTCTCGAATTAGCCACTGCTCCACTGTTATCACAGTAGATAGTGATCTGCTTATTCGCATTGGGAACCACTTCCAAGTCAATCAGGAATTGGCGGAGCCAAACAGCCTCTTTGGTAGCTTCGCATGCAACAACATACTTAGCTTCCATGATGGAATCAGCAATACAAGATTGCTTGATACTCCTCCATATGACTGTTCCTCTTCCAATAGTAAACACAGATCCTGATGTGGATTTTCTCGTAGTCAGAATCTGACTGGAAATCAAAATCTGTATACCCAACGGGAATCAAATCCCCTCCTAAGTATACATGCATATTATCTCTCGTTCTCCTGAGATACTTAAAAATATGCTTGACTGCCGTCCAGTGATCAGGACCAGGTTTCGATTGAAACCTGCTAACTATGCCCACATTTTTGGTAATTCTTTTGACCACTGCCTTGATAACTTAACTAGTGTTTTGAAAAGATGCACTGAGACCAATTTAACTCTTAGTTCGGAGAAAAGTCACTTTATGGTGAAATCTGTAATAGTGCTAGGACATGTGATATCTGATAAAGGCATAGAAGTAGATAGAGCTAAAATTGAAGTAATTGCTAAACTTCCACCTCCCACTTCGGTGAAGGGTGTGAGAAGTTTTCTTGGTCATGCAGGTTTTTATAGGCACTTTATAAAAGATTTTTCAAAAATTAGTCGTTCCCTATGTAACCTTTTGACCAAGGAGTCTACATTTGTTTTCAATAATGAATGCTTGCATGCTTTTGAATCCCTGAAGGATAAATTGACATCTACTCATGTAATCATGCCTCTTGATTGGTCTCTTCCATTTGAATTAATGTGTGATGCATCAGACTATGCTGTAGGTGCTGTTTTGGGACAGAGAATAGATAAAGTTCCACATGTTATTTACTACACTAGTCGCACTTTGAATGATGAACAATTGAATTACTCCACTATTGAAAAAGAATTGCTTGATGTTGTTAGTGCCTTGGAAAAATTTCGTAAATATCTAATTAGATCCAAGGTTATTGTGTATTCTGATCATACTGCTTTGAAATATTTACTAACAAAGAAGGAAGCGAAACCGAGATTACTCTGGTGGATCCTTTTGTTGCAAGAGTTTGATTTGGAAATCAGGGATAAGAAAGGCAGCAAGAATGTGGTAGCTGATCACCTTTCTCGATTAGTGGAGGATGAGAATGTGGAAGAAAGCACTAAACTTGTGCCAATCAATGAGAATTTTCCAGATGAACAGTTGATGGCTATAGGAGTCAATGATCCTTGGTATGCGGACATCGTGAATTACCTTGCAAATGGCATCATACCAGTTGATCTGAACTCGTAAGCAAAAAGAAGATTCATATCCATCACTAGGCAATACTTTTGGGACGAGCCATACTTGTTCAAATATGGCGCTAATCATATCATTCGAAGATGCGTCCCTGAAAAAGAGCAGCAAGATATGCTGAAATTCTGCCACAACCTTAGTTGTGGAGGGCACTTTAGTGCCAAGAAGACTGCTCTGAAAGTTGTCCAATCAGGTTTCTTCCGGACCTCTTTATTTAAAGATGCTTACACCTTTTGTATTTCTTGTGATAGGTGCCAGAGAACTGGGAACATTGGCAAAAAAGATGAGATGCCTCTTTCAAGCTAGTTGGTAGTGGAGATATTTGACGTATGGGGGATAGATTTCATGGGACCCTTCCCATCCTCACACGGGTTCTTGTACATCTTGGTTGCTGTAGATTATGTCTCAAAGTGGATCAAGGCAATCGCAACCAAGACAAATGATAGTCATGTGGTGGTGAAGTTTGTCAAGGAGAACATATTCACCAGATTCAGTACACCTCGTGCAATCATAAGTGACAGTAGAGGCCATTTTTGTAACAAGGTCTTTGCCTCATTAATGAAGAAGTATAGTGTCAAAGACAAAATGGCAACCCCATACCTTTCGAAGACTTCGGGACAGGTTGAAGTAAGCAACAGGCAAATTAAGCAAATTTAGAGAAGACTGTGCAACCAAATGGAAAGGATTGGTCAATCAAGCTGAATGATGCTTTGTGGGCGTATATAACTGCCTACAAAACCCCGATAGGTATGAGCCCTTATAAGATAGTTTTTGGCAAAGCATGTCATCTACCAGTAGAGTTGGAACATAATGCCTATTGGGCTCTGAAAAAACTGAACTTCAATTTAGACAAGGCGGGGGAGGAAAGAAAGTTACAAATGAGTGAGCTTGAGGAGCTCTGGAATAATGCCTATGAGAACGCGAAGATATACAAAGAAAGGACGAAGAAGTTACATGATAACAAAATCCTTCGAAAAGAGTTTCATCCAGGAATGCTAGTTTTGTTGTATCAATTGCGACTGAGGTTGTTTCTAGGAAAGCTGAAATCAAAGTGGGATGGTCCCTTTAGAGTAACTCAAGTATTTACTCATGGGGCTGTCGAGCTTCAAAAATTTTGGAACAATGGTACATTCAAAGTTAATGGTCAGAGGCTTAAGCCTTACCTTAGCATGTCTGAGGCTGTGTTTGTGGGGTCTTTCGTGCTTCATAAGCCGTAAGGCTCTTGTGCGTCTTGCCTAGATGTTAAATAAAGCACTCGGTGGGAGGCAACCCACCCAAGTATTTTCCTTTCACTTTGTTTTTTTCATGTCATAAATTAGTGTTCCCCTTGCTTAATTGTAGGTTTGAGGGTGTTAAAAAAAAACAAAAAAACAAAAAAACAAAAAAAAAACAAAAACACGTCAGGTCAAACCGCTTCCATACACGCTGCGTAACTGGGAGCGGTAATGGAAGCGGTGTATTCTGTCCTAGAACCGCTGCCAAACTGCTGTGAATTAATAAGGAGCGGTTGGACAACGGTAATAACTAGAAAACCGCTTCCATGTGCGTTGCAGGTCAGGGAGCGGTAATGGCAGTAGTACCTACTGTTCTTGAACCACTGCCAAACCGTTGCCAAACCGTTGCCAAACCGCTGTGAATTAATTGGGAGCGGTAATAACTGCGCAAACTGCTGTGGATACACTACCACAACCGCTGCGTAAGCCATAGCGGTACCAAAGTAAAACGGTGCGTTCCACACCTGTCGGTTGGCCACCCAATAGGAGAAGACCACTGCCCAAACCGCTATGGCTTTCACAGCGGTAATGGCAGCGGTCTAGCCCTAATTATAAAAGACCCCGTTTAACGCAGACCTATCGTTGTCTTCTTTTCTCTCCTTCAAATTTCTTTTCTGCCCTCTTCTCCTCTCTTCAACTCCGGTCACTTCTATCAATCAGGTATGCGTTTCACTCTTATTCTATTTTGTTTTAGTGTTGTATATTGCCAATAATTGTGTGTTCCCATTCCTTTCTCCCATATTTGTCTTCAATTGATTGATTTAGGGTTTATAAGGCCAAAATTTGGGGTTGGGTTTGGGACAAATTTTGTCCATTGCATGTGTTCTTTGATGATTGCATATGGTGTAGGCAATAGGTGGAAGTGATTTTGTGCTATCAATTTTCAATAATATAGTGCTAGCAATTACATGGGAATTTATAATTGATATTGTAAAAAAAAAAAAATTGCTATTCTATAAACTGTGATGTGTTATTTGTGTGAATGAATGAGGATATGGAGTTGTGCAAAGAGGGCACAGGGTTTATTGTTTGAACTATCGGAATGCTGTTGAAATTATGTTAAAATCATTGTCCCATTCTGGTTTATAACTTGCTTTAGTGTGCTTGTGTATTTCCCAGATATGGCAAGGACGGCTGTCCGAGAAGGTCATGTTCCTTCGGATCCAAATAGAAGACGAGAGAAGATGCCGGCTGAGCATCAATTCAAAGGAAATCCGGAGTACAAGGATAGGTTAAAGAAGAGCCGAAATTAGGGGAATAGCTTTGGAAGAATTAAGAGAGACGCTTATACCTACTACTGTTGAGGCCAGAGGATGGGCCGGATATGTGCGTCAGCCTTGTAATGCCAACATTACCTTAGCCCGTGAATTCTCTGCTAATATGGTGGACGCGCAGTACTCTACACATGGTGTGGTTATGGTTAGAGGAGTGCCTGTGGTGGTCTCTGTTGAGAGGATTATTGGATATTATGGCCTACCACCACATGAGAATGTTGAGACAACATGGCTAGGCAGGTATGAGTTAGGTTGTGCACTTCGCAGAGAGGGCAGAGCTGGATGGAATGGGCAGAGATTACTGAGGGGTGATTTGCATCTGGACAGTGCCTTTTGGAACTTATTTATCTCGGCTTCACTTAAGCCGATGAGTCAAACTGGGGAGATTTCCAAGGAAGTATCTCAGGTATTGTATGTAATCAGGACGAGAAGATACTATGATGTTGCCAGCTTCATTAAGAAGGAGATCCGAGGTTATGGGCGACTGGTGGGATCAAGTATGATTTTTCCTTGCTTGATCACGGCCATGTGTGCCGCGGCTGGTTTGGTGGTGGATGACGACGCTAGGGATGAGACGATAGAGCCTGACACTCCACTGACACTGGTCACATGGAACACCCAGGCAAGCATTCGTGGACTGCCTATTATTAGTGAGTTGCCTGCACGTAAGAGACGTCGGGATGAGGATAACTTGAATGAGCCAGACCAACAGATTTTTGAGCAGCAGGTTCATGATCTAGCTCAGCACGCTTATGGAGATTTTATGCTTGGACCTCAGGCAGATTCAGGAGCTAGGTCGTCATAGCAGAGACCTGAGTGGGTAGAGTACATGCTATCTACGATGAGGGGCTACGTAGATACAAGGGTAGTAGGACTGAGGACTGAGATGATCTCACGCTTATACACCATACAGATCTCGATTGACGAGATCCGTCAGGCCACAGTCCGACCAACCTAGCCACAACATGGAGGTAGCAGCCTTGATCCTGGCCCGAGCCAACAATGAGATGATGGCTGTTAGAGGCGCTGTAGACGAACCTAAGTCTACAGAAGGATATGTTACTTTTCTCTTTTATTTTCTTTATTTTATTTCGTTTTAAATTGTGGTAGTCAGGATTTACTTTGTGAATTCAGTTTATTATGATTACTTTCTGCTGTTTTATTTTGTGTCATTATTGCTCTGTCTTGGTTTTATCCCATGTGTCGTGTGCTTTGATTTCATACATTGAGAACAATGTTAGATTTAGGTTTGGGGGTGTGATAGTATGTTTTTGAGTCATTTTTTTGTTTTGTTTTTAGAGTCTATTGTTCCTGCATTTTCCAATATGAGATACTTCGGTATGTGCTTTAGAGATGATGTGCATTAATCAATGAGTTTACACTAACATCTTGCCATTTAGGGTAATACATTGCATTTTTCAAAACTTATGACATGCTCTTGATATGATAATGGATAGAATACTGAGTTGAATTGCCATGATTAATAGTGGAGACTACCCTTGTGAGTTCACTAAACCAAAAAGCGTACATAAATGACATACTATGAGGGTCCTGTTGTTTCTACTCTTTAAACACTCAGTAGGTTCTTAGCAGTAGATTCGATCTCTATAGGTTGTACATTGAGCATTATAGAACGATCATCATAAAAGATTTCGCATGTTGCATTTTGATCTTGAGTAAGACGAACCGGTGGAAGTGATATAGACTATGCATGCTTTAGCTACTTAAAAGGCCTTAAATATTTCCTACCTATATGTGTGTGCTCCATAGCCCTGTTTGAAGCCAAACACCGATTGCATTTTTCTTTCTTCACCACATTAACTATAACCCAAATAAGCCAATGATATAGCCATTCCTTATAGCTTGGGACCATACTTTGAGAAGAGTGAAGAGGATGTACTATTTTTGCACGTAATTGTGTGCATAAATTGTTGCTAAAATCAAAGAAACGAAGAGTTGCATTCAATCCAAAAGTTTTGAAGCTGAAAGTAATACAATAGTTGTAATCGCTGATTTCATTCAATTTAAAAAATAAAAAAAATAAAAAAAATTGGTGTGTTGATAGAATCAAAGAATAGAATGTAAAAGGGTGCAATAAAGTCAATGAAGACTACAAGTTTGAATCTATTCAAAAGAAGTTGGCAAAAGGGAGAAAGGAGAATTCTGAGGAATTAATTAATAAGTGATGACATTCCACTTGAAAAGAGAACCACAAGACTTGTGCTAAACTGAAAAGGTAATAGAAGACTCTCATGTTATGATCCTAGGTTTTTGAATTCCAATTTTCCGTTCTTTCTTAACCTTCACCTAATGGCCCCATTACAACCTGAATGAAGTCTATTTGATCTGCTGGTTATCCTTACTATGATAGTAGAATTTTGATATGTGATTATCTTGTTCATAATGTTTGATTCTTTTCATGAGATCTTTTGCTTCCATATCAAGTGTTCTTTCAATGATATATCGATATGCGATAATAATTTGAATTTTTCTTATGCATAACTTCCAATCGCATATGCTTGATGAGTGTATTTGCCTAGGTTCTGTGTGAACTAATGAGAGATATCTTGTGAGAATTAGAGTCGAGGCGAATTATATCTATGACTTTTTAATGATGTGTCCTGGAAGCTAAAATGTTTTGAGCTTGGGCTTTTCACTAAAAAAATTGATAAATGTTTTCAAATTTGTGACTAAATATTAGTCTTTACTTATTGGCTTATGCATGCATTGTCTCAACATGGGCACATATTGTTGTATTTCGGATGACCGGTTTTCGCAGGAGATTTTTGTGGGTGTCATAGCTGTAAACCCTCAGGAGACGAAACTCCTCCTCTAGAGACACCTAGAGGTTTAAAGGCTTATAGCATGCGCTCAATACTCGTGTTCCCTACGAAAGTGGCTTTGTTAGGATTTATATTTTATGGTTGAGTTTTTAGTTTTTGTTTTCTTAGTTTTGCTCGAGGGCGAGCAAAAAATAGGTTTTGGGGTATTTGATCAGTCATTTATTATATATGTTTTTAATCCCCATTCCTCCCATCAATTGCTTGTTTCTCGAGTCTTTTTAGGGGTTTAATGTGTGTGTTTAAGCATTTTCAGGTTTTTGGATCCAACTGAGTTGTTTGAGGAATGTTAGGCAAAAAGGTGCTATTTTAGAAGATCTCAAGGACTTTCTAGCAAAAGGCCAAAAAGTGTTGTCTTGACCGCTCCTAATTTTGGGACAGCGGTTCAGCAACGTTCCAACATCAGTAGAGTCCGCTTCCTTGACTACTCTCAGAGCCACAGCGGTTGTCCATCAAACGAGAAGACCATTGCTGAAACCGCTGTGGCTTTCGCAGCGGTAATGGCAGCAGTTTGACAATTACGTTCAAAATAATGAGTCTTTTCACGTCTGGGATCTGGATGCCTATATATATTAAGAAGATTAATAGGTTTTGCACTCTCTCTCTCTCTCTCTCTCTCTCTCGGACATAAGTTTTCGCTCTAGAACACAAACGAACTCATCACAACTTATCACACAGTTCTATCATTTATCTTTACGTATAGATGATTTGAAAACAAAGAAGATTTCAACATCGAATATTTGAAGAATTCATTGAAGTTGCTCAATGGGTTTTATCTCCTTAATCTCTTGTCTTGTTATTTTCATAATTTGTAACTAACTTCATACTAGGGAATCAATGTGAACCTCTATGAATACTCTCTGTTAAAATTGACTATATTTTCTTAATTCAAGTTCTGATTCATTCAATTCATTCTAGGTCTTAATTCTTTATTTGTGTTAATGCATGATTATACGCTGACATGAATTTAGGGTTTTGATAATTAAACAATTAAGTTTGGAGTGTTGATTTACACGTAACCTTAATTAATATTCAATTGAATGGGTAAAACTGATCTTAGCATTGATTTATGCAAGTAGATTTTGGTTCATTAGTTCTTGCACTTAATGGGTTCTCGGTTGTAGTTTGCGCCATTGATTTATGGGTAAATTATAATTGAGAACACTTGATTCATCACAGGATCATATGGTAACAATCATATTTAATTTAAGAACGAATCCTTAACTTGGGTTACATCTTTTATCAAAGTCAATTCGAAGCATTGGGTAAACGTAGTTTCGAAGCATTGATGACCTAGTCCTCTCACCTCTTGATCACATTCACATATTCTTGTTAACTGCTTTCTTAGATAATTCGATTCTAAATCAATAAATCAATCAATCAAAATCTCTTGGACACTGTTACTTACTTAGCTTTAATTGAAATTAGTTTAATTGATAATTCACTTTTCCTCGTGGGAACGATCCCTACTTGTTGTTGTACTTATCTAACGATTCGTGCACTTGCAAATTTAGTTTTTATAACACGATTTTATCCATCAAGTTTTTGGCGGTTTCAGCAACGGTAATGGCAGCGGTTTCACAATTACGTTCAGAATAAGGAGTCTTTTCACGTTTGGGATATGGATGCCTATATATATTGAGAAGATTAATAGGTTTTGCTCTCTCTCTCTCTCGGACACAAGTTTTCACTCTAGAACATAGATGAACTCATCACAACTCATCACACAGTTCTATCATTCATCTTTACGCATAGAAGATTCGAAGACAAAGAAGATTTCAACATCGAATATTTGAAGAATTCATTGAAGTTTCTCAATGGGTTTTATCTCCTCTATCTCTTGTCTTGTTATTTTCATAATGTGTAACTAACTCCATACTAGGGAATCAATGTGAACCTCTATGAATACTCTCTGTTAAAATTGACTATATTTTCTTAATTCAAGTTCTAATTCATTCAATTCATTCTAGGTCTTAATTCTTTATTTGTTTTAATACATGATTATACGCTGACATGAATTTAGGGTTTTGATAATTAAACAATTAAGTTTGGAGTGTTGATTTACACATAACCTTAATTAATATTCAATTGAATGGGTAAAACTGATCTTAGCATTGATTTATGCAAGTAGGTTTTGGTTCATTAGTTCTTGCGCTTAATGGGTTCTCGGTTGTAGTTTGCGCATTGATTTATGGGTAAATTATAATTGAGAACACTTGATTCATCCCAGGATCATACGGTAACAATCATATTTAATTTAAGAACGAATCCTTAACTTGGGTTACATCTTTTATCAAAGTCAATTCGAGGCATTGAGTAAACGTAGTTTCGAAGCATTGATGACCTAGTCCTCTCACCTCTTGATCACATTCACATATTCTTGTTAACTGCTTTCTTAGATAATTCGGTTCTAAATCAATCAATCAATCAATCAAAATCTCTTGGATACTGTTACTTGCTTAGCTTTAATTGAAATTAGTTTAATTGATAATTCATTTTTCCTAGTGGAAACGATCCCTACTTGTTGCTGTACTTATCTCATGATTCGTGCACTTGCGAGTTAGGTTTTTATAACACGATTTTATCCATCAATGTCTACCACCACGAACTCGACCATGTTATTCACCTGCCGGGGAGCTTCTCCTATGGCCACCGAGAGTATGATGGAACATGCTGGCATCAAAGAGTCCCCGATGAAACCATATAGAGGGGTGGTACAGCTATAGAAGCAAGGTTGGCGAAGTTGGCAGTGGTCCAATGTGTCCTTGAAGATTATATCCACGCTACTTCTAGTGTCGATCATGACCCGGGCTACCCGGTTGTTTGTTACCTGGATAGTGACTACCATCAGGTCACCATAGGGCTAGACCGTGTTATAGGCATCATGCTCCGTAAATATGATTTGAGTGGAGCCTGGACGATCTGATGCACCCCCGCTGACTTTTAGCACCTGGCTTCATGTATCGTGTCGGGGCACTTTCATGGCGTGGTTCTTCCTGGAGTTATTGGATGTACCAGTGAGGGTGGGCCCTCCGCTAATAGTGTTGACATTTTGGATCTGTTCCATCAGGTCTCTTCCTTGATCTTTTCTCCTTTCCTCTGGCTCCTTCATTTCTTTCTGGATCTGCTTCTCCATTTTGATCTCGTCCCTCACTTGTTGGAGAAACTCCACTAGTAGACCGCCTCTCACCAAGCCCTTGATTTGATTACGGAGGCTGTAGCATTCCGAAGTGTTGTGACCTATGTCCTGGTGGAAGTCACAATACTTATACATGTTTCTCCTGTCCGCAGGGAGCTTCATGGGGTTGGGCTTCTTCAGAAATCCCTTGCCTCGGATTGCCAGGTAGATCGTTTCCCTCAAGGCATTGAGGGGGGTGTAATTGGTGTATTCTTCTTCCTCTGAATTTATATAATAGTGTAATACTTCAATATATATATATATATATAGGATTGATATATCAACTATGTATTGTTGGAAAACCATAAGTTCAACAACATAAATTATAAATAATCACACCCTACATTCTTAATTATTATTATTTTTCAAATTTGTTTAGGCAATAAAAGATAAAGATACAAATGAGATATGATCCTCTAAATTAGAATAGTTAAATTGCATTAAACTTATAAATTAATTTGTCCATTGCTTGTACACAATAATATATGTTATTGTTGTAAAGTAAATATATAATAAAAACTCATAGATGAAGAGAGATGAAGAGAATAATTTGTGAATGCTTTATTGAGTTTCTCATTGTTACATTATAAATTTCTATACAAAAAACTCATCACAGTAAACAATTGAACAATATATATAGGGCTCATTTGGTACACTATATTGTATTATATTAGATTGTACTGAATTAGATAGGATAGGATTGGATTGTATTTGATTGAATTGTATTATTCTTATACAATCCTGTATTTGATAATATTTTGTATTAGACTGTATTATATTATACAAAGTTTGGATATGATTTTTGTTTATGAATATTTTGTTAAATAAAAAAAATTGATATGTTCTTATAATAAAAATGATATTATAAAATATATATTTGTTGTATTATATTTTTAAAAATAATAATCAATGTATAATTAAATATATTATAATTCATTTAATAAATTTCAAAAATATTTAATATGGTATGGTGTTTGGTACATGCTTACATTATTATATTATATTTTATTAAATAAAAAACGATTAATATTTCTACATTTAAAAAAAAAAAAAAAGTTCAAAAGAAATTTCAAACAAATTGGTATAAGTTTGTATTCATTTTATACATCAAAAAGTTTTATATTAATTAAAAAGATAAATTTGAAAAAAGAAAAAAGAAAAAGAAAAGGAAAAAGGAAAAGAGAAATCTAGAAAGAAAGAAGAGAATGGACAGACGAGGGGACGGACCGATGGCTAGAGCTAATATAATACATGATAAACCCACCTCCACCCTCTGCATTAAGTAGTGCGGTTCCGATTGTTCTACAAAGATTATTTTGTATTAGACAATACAATACAAACACACAGCCAAACACTTATTTTGTATTATTTACTACATTTTAACTCTCTTATACAATATAATACATAAAAACAAACATGCCTATAGGCGGCTCCAAAGCCTTAGTCACCAAGTCTTTTTCTCGTCATTCACCATGTGTATCCTCTTTTGATATGTTTCTCATGCCAATAGTGAGGTGGAATTCCACTAACTTCTAAAAGCAATGGAGTGGAGTAAATCCATATTATTTCACAACACTCCCATTTGGATTTTCACCATTTATATCTTAATGTGCTAGGAAAAACTCGTTGGGAAAAAATCTCGGTAAAATATATACAATGATCTTCTGAATCTAGTAGGGTTAGACATTCTCATAACTGTCTGATTAAAAACCTTATCAAGAAAATCCAGTGGGACAAAAACTCGATCAAAGGAAAAAAGAGTACATTGTACATATGTCCAGAATTTTGCTCACATTTATATTGTGCTTGGAAAAACCTAGTGAGGTAAAAACCACAGCAAAGATATCCATTGATATATTTAATCAAAACAATATATATACAATGATTTACTGGATCAAAGTAATATATATAATGATTTTCTGGATCATCACTACAAAAAAAATTGTCTTTTTTGACAATTTTTTCTTAACAATTCTCAAAAACTGTCAAGAACTTGCAATTCTTGATAGTTCTCAAAAACTATCAAGAAAGACAGTTTTTCTTGATAGTTTTTTTCAAATTTTTTATTTATCTTTAATAAATTTTTTAAACTTTTACTTCCTATTTTCAATACCAAACAAAATCCCGATATAGATTTATTTTACAATAAGATATTGGTTTTTGAGCAAACCGATATTGGATAATTAAAATTTTAAATTTAATAAATTTACTTTTAAATCATTTACGTTTAAAAAATTCAAAAAAAAAAATTTCAATTGTTTATTTATTTTGCACCCTCTTATTTCATACTAAGAGACACGTTAATAATTCAATTACCCATATAAATTAGTAATGTGAGTCTTATATTTGTTCATTAAATTGTAAGATGCATGTTGATAAATATCTTCCTTGTAGTGAGAGTTGTATTCCAAATCATGATTATTACAATTAATATCACGGGTCTCTTATAGATCATGTTTGGTTGGATGGAATGGAAATAAAGACATTCAATTCGTTTGGTTTGTTAAAAATGCAATGGAATGGGCATTCCATCCAAAAACCAATAGAATGCCTATTCCATTCCAAACTAAAATTTATATTCCATAAATACCCTCATATGCCCCAACTCCATTCTAAAAATACCCTTCTTTCCAAAAATAATATATTATTATATATAATATTATATTATATATTATATTATTATAATATATATAAACATATATAATATAATATATTTATATATTATATTATTATATATAATATATATATATATAATATATATATATAATATATATATATATAATATTAATATATAATATCATATATATATATATTAAATAATATATATTATATATTTATTAAATAATATATATTATATTTTTATATTATATATATTGTATAATATAATATATATATATTATAAATTTTATAAATTATATATATATTATATTATATAATATATATATATATATATATATATATTATATGTATTATATATAATATATATGTATTTTATATTATATATTATGAATGTTTTATAATTAGGGGTATTTTCGTCAAAATACAGTTAACTCCATTTCATTCCGTTATTAACTAAACAAAATAATATTGATTCAGAGACTAATTCTAAAGTTCCAACCTAATAAAAAACTCAGCTTTCCTTTCCTTTCCTTTCCATTTTCATTCTCATTCTCATTCTCATTACAATTCCAATTACCATTCCACCATGTAATTGGAATGGAGGCTAGCGACGACGATTGTGAAAAACTATCAAGAGAATTCTTGACAGTAGCATTATCAAGAAATGCATTATTTTCTTGACAGTAGCATCCTTGACAACTTAAAAACTGTCAAGAAAACCTTCCTTGACAGTCAAGAAAACCTTTCTTAACAGTCAAGAAATGCATTATTTTCTTATAGTGCATGATCTGCTGAATCTAATGATTTTTGGGCATGCGTAAAGAATTGCCTCATTAAAAACCTTATCAGGAAAACCCAATGACACAAAAACACGGAAGAAGGAAAAAGAGTACATTGAATATATGTCCAGAATTACCTTTTTCTTCAAAATGTTTGCTTCCCCTTGATTGAACGTTCCCCCTTATAATAACTTCAGCAACAATCTTGTAATTTACAGAGCTGACGCATGCCTATTTCATATACTAGCTTCTCAAAAGTTGATGTAGGCAATATTTTGGTAAACATATCTGTAAGATTATCTGTAAACCTTATTTTCTTAACATCAATTTGTCGGTTCTACTGAAGTTCATGAGTATAGAAGAATTTATGAGAAACATGCTTGGTTTTATCTCCTTTGATATATCCCCCTCTAATTTGAGCAATACAAGCCACATAATCTTCAAATATTGGTGTTGGCATTTCTGTAGATAATGAAAATTCACAAGTATTTTGAATATGATATGAAATTTCCCTCAATGTAGTAGTGAAATATACCTAGAGGGGGGGTGAATAGGTATAGGCTCCAAATTCTTCCAATCAAAAATTAATGCGGAAAATTACAAGACAAATGCACACTTGAATAGATTTAGCAAATGAATTGAATTAACTAAGACAAGAGTTAATCAATTTACAATAAGTGCAATCAATGTAATATATGGAAGATAAAGGAAAGTAAAGCAAAATTGAACACAATGATTTTAACGTGGTAAAACCTCAATGAGGAAACATCCACGGGTTGATACCACAACCACCGGCGAAGCAATTCACTATGATGAAAAGGACTTACACACTCAAGCTACCAACTCATGATATCCGCTCAAGCTATCAACTCCTAGTCTACCCTCGGGCCTAGTGAACCACCTAGCCTACTTCCTATCCGAGATGTGTCCTACACCTCTAGGAAGCAACTTCCTATCCAAGACGCTCACGTCTCTAGGAAGATTTCTTGCTTGCCTATCCGGATCCTCCCGACCCTAGACAAGACTTCCTTGCTTGATTATCCGAGTCCTCCCGACTCTAATCAAGGCTTCCTTGCTCTATCCACAAAGCTTCACTCACTTTGCTAGAGACTTCAACCTAATGCAAGGCTATGATCTAAAGTGATGCAAATGATGCAAGCACAAACAAATTAAGCTAGATGATCAATCAAGCAAAATGTACATGTTCAATGATAGTCTAGAATATGATTTCAACACTCAATCACAAAAGTTATCTAGAAATCAAAACATGCAAAACAATAAGAACAAAGGTATCAATATTCAATTTAGCACACTAAAAACCTAGTTCTTAGATCATGAAATAAAACATAGAAAATAACATGAAGCACATCACATATATGTTTTCTAGAATCAATTTCATGATAAATCAAGTTTAGCACAAATATGTTCAAAACACATTACAAAGCTAAAACTCAATTAACAAATGATCAAATAACCCTAGCATGTGATCTAACATACTTCTTAACAAATTTCATCAATCAAATGGAAAGAATCAATAGTTGATCAAAAATGAAATTGAAAAAACAAGAAGTTGAAAAACCAATACTGACCACGGACTGGAAATTGACCTGCTGAGAAAAATGCCGAAGTCAACTGCCTCTGGAAATACTTGGGGTTTGTAGCTCTCTTCGAGACCAACAATTTTGGTTTTTGAATCGAATGATTTCGAGTTCGTATGAGAGAGATATGATCAAAACAAGTAAGCAAAAATATTGAAAAACTGATGCGGGATTGAGGTGTTCTTCAAAAAATTGCATCATTGATGGAGGGAAGGAGGTTTGATTAAAAGGAGGGAAAAGGAGAAGATTTCCGAGCAAATCACGTGGTGCCACGTCAGCACCCCGTGGGGGGCGCGTGGGGCCCACGGGAGCAGAAGGCTCCCTTGCCCATGGGGCCCACGGCCTCCCACACGGGCTGGCCAAGTGGCCACACGTGGTTTGCCCACCTCTCACGCGCTCCCTCGGTTCGTTGCCCCATATCTTGAGCATCCGACCTCCGATTTCGAATCCGTTTTCGGATTACTAACCGTGACTCCCTCACGCATGACTACGACTACTCAACTTTGAAAAATGGTTGAAAAATCATTTCGGAATCCGATGATGAAATCAACACAACAGATGAGAACGAAAAGTAGCATAGTCAACTTGTTTGGACTCGAAACCTTATGAGTGAGTAACCGAAATGACCGAAACTCGATAAGGCATTAAATAAGAACATGTTCAAGTCCTAAACACAAAATACGAAAACAAATAAACACATATTCACACAAACATGCCATATCAAAGAGATAGTTACAAAGCATGCAATTTCACAATGTTTGTCAATACAAGATCAATGCATGAGCATGCTATGAAGTGTGTGAATGTGTTATACCAAATGTTTGAACCACGATGCAGGGACACACATGTATGAATTGTGTGTGTGTGCGCTAACGCCTTGCAAGAGGGTGGAAGTCAAGTTTTACCTTTGACGATTTTCACCTCTTGAAGACGACTTTTGCACGAGATGTTGCTCTTCACTCTTTGAGCTTCTTTTCTTCAAATAATGTCATAAGCAACAACTAATACAATCATAGAGTGTTTTGCAATGGAATCAAGCCAATACAAATAGTGAACCTTACATGATAAATAAATGACATTAGCCAAACACAATCTCGACTTGTTTCATGAAGTGCGATGATCTCAAAATGATTAGAGGATGTAGAAACTAAAATTTGCTTTGTGAAGCGTCATGATATTGTTGTGCCATTATAGGTAAAAACATATCCCATTTGTGAACGAGTTTTATAGGGATCAGATAAATATTCGGCATCAATATAACCAAGTAAACCTGAAAAATTGTTAGATTTTGTATAAAACAATCATAAATCTTTCGTTCCACTAAGGTAATGAAAAAGATGTTTATTCTCATTTCAATGTCTTCGAGTTGGTGCTGAACTAGATCTAGCAAGTACATTCACTGAGAAACATGCTTGGTTTTATCTCCTAGAAGAATTTATGAGAATTTATGAGAAATTATTCTCATAGAAGAATTTATGAGAAACATGCTTGTTTTTATCTCCTTTAATATATCCCCCTCTAATTTGAGCAATACAAGCCGCATAATCTTCAAATATAGGTGTTGGCATTTCTGTAGATAATGAAAATTCATAAGTATTTTGAATATGATAAATAAATGACATTAGCCAAACACAATCTCGACTTGTTTCATGAAGTGCGATGATCTCAAAATGATTAGAGGATGTAGAAACTAAAGTTTGCTTTGTGGAGCGCCATGATATTGTTGTGCCATTATAGGTAAAAACATATCCCATTTGTGAACGAGTTTTATGGGGATCAAATAAATATTCAGCATCAATATAACCAAGTAAACCTGAAAAATTGTTAGATTTTGTATAAAACAATCATAAATCTTTCGTTCCACTAAGATAATGAAAAAGATGTTTATTCCCATTCCAATGTCTTCGAGTTGGTGCTGAACTGGATCTAGCAAGTACATTCACTAAGAATGCAATATACACTACAAGAAAATAGGGGGTTTCTTGACAGTTAAAAACTGTCAACAAAGCCCCTGTCAAGAATAGTCTTGACAGTTTTTTTTTTTTAATTATATTTTTTTCTTGATAGTTTTTAACTGTCAAGAAATATATATATATATATATATATATATATATATATATATATATATTTTATTATTTAATTATAATAACATTTTTTATTTTATACGACACCACCCTGCCGCCGGAGACCACCATCATCGGCCAGCAGCCACCACATCTATCGGACCACCTCCGCCTGCCGTCGTTGGTCCACCACCACCGCCACAACTGTGATAATAATAACAATTAAATGTCATTAGTGGGAGTTGAACTTGAGACCTTGAGTTCAAGTCTTTACCACTTGACTACAACCCTTGATGTGTTTACAATTGAACAATATTTATATATAAACTATAAGAGTTGTTAGAAAAAAAATAAAAAATAAAATAAAAACCTTGTTAGATAAATTTAAATTTATTCAACTAATCAAAATTCTAATTTTCACGACAGACATATATTTAAAAATATTAATTAAAACTTTTAATAAAATTATATTTTTTAAAATATATATAGTCAAGTTATTGGTCAATACTCTATGGTCACGTTTGGTTACATGGTGGAATAGTAATCGGAATGGTAATGAGAATGAGAATAAGAATGCAAAGGAAATGAAAACTGAGTTTTTTTGTTTGGTTGGAACTTAAGAATTAGTCTCTGAATCAGTATTATTTTGTTTTGTTAACAACAGAATGGAATGGAATTAACTGTATTTTGACCAAAATACCCCTAAGTATGAATGTATAATAGCATGATATATTATGGATAATAATAATAAAATATAAAAGTAAATTATATATATAATTATATATTATTTAATATAATATAATATTATATATATAATATATAATATATAATACATAATAATAATATATATATTATATAATATTACATATATATATATATATATATATATAATATATATTATATTATACAATATATATATATAATAATATATTTATATAATATAAATATATAATATATATTATTTAATATATTAATATATTAATATATAATAATATAAGATAATATATAATACATATATATATTATATAATACATATAATAATATAATATATATATTATATAATATATATATATATATATTAATATATTAATATTATATATAATAATATAATATATAAATATATTATATTATATATGTTTATATATCGTTATATATATAATAATAATATAATATATAATAATAATATATTATTTTTGGAAAGGAGCTGAGGGTATTTTTGTAATGGAGTTGGGGCATATGAGGGTATTTATGGAATATAAATTTTAGTTTGAAATGGAATATCTTTCCATTGGTTTTGAATGGAATGCCCATTCCACCAAAATGGTGGAATCCTCATTCCAATGGAATCACCATTTCATTGCATTTTAACAAACCAAACGAATGGAATGACTTTCTTTCCATTACATCCAATCAAACATAGCCTATAGGAGACTCGTGACATCAGTTGTAATAAGCATGATTTGGAATACAACTCTCACTATATTGGAGATATTTCTCAACATGCATCTTGCAATTTAATGAACAAATGTAAGATTTAGATTACTAATTTATATGGGTAAATAGTATATCTAGTATAGTACACTGAACTAATTTATATATATTATATAATATAATATATATATTATTATATGTATTATATATATATTATATTAGGGACAATCTATAGAACACCGGTGTTTCTATACACCTTTAAAAAAAAATCCAGCTCATCAAATCTTGACCCTTGATTTGTCCAACTTTCACATATAATGGTTATGTTTTAAAGTTGTTGTGATTTCCTATGCATCCTAATATTACCTTCTTAGCCGGTCACAAAACATAATGACCGTTTGTTCTTCACAAAACCCAATAGTTACCGTTTTTAATTTTCCTCCTTCCCAACGCAATTTTCTTCTCCTTTCCAAATCCAACTCTTTTTATTTAAACGTACAAAAACACTTCTTCTCCTTTGCAAATCCAACTCTTCTACATACAGAAACACTTCTTCTCCTTTGCAAATCCAACTCTTCTTCTTCCCAACGCTATCTTCTTCTTTAACTTTTCTGGTTTACCAGCTCAAAAATTGTTGTGAACTTTTATTTGTTACCAGCTCAAACACTTCAATCGAACATTTGTCTTTCTGATTGGTGTTTCGTTATGGTGTTCAGACTCAAATGCGTTCGTATTAAAATCTCGTCTACAACCTATTCTTTTATGCTTTATCAAGTTTGATCTCACTGGTAAACATCCACTTCAATCAATCATGCGTCTTGCTCATTGGTGTTTCGGTCTGGTGGTCTGACTCGTCTAATTGCGTTCGTATTGAAATCTCGTCTCCAACCTACTCTTTTTTGCTTCATCAAGTTTGATCTCACAGGTATGTCTCATCCATGGCTTTTTTCGGTTAGCTTCGAATTCAATATGAATTAGCTTATTGTTTGAATTGTTCTTTTTGTCAGTAAGCTTTGAATTCAATATGAAATTACTTATTGTTTGAATCTTTCTTTTTATCTCATCTCTACAATACATCCATATGGTTGTTTTGATTAGTTTCGAAATCAAAATGAAGTTTAATTAGTGTTCGAATTCGTAGAATGAATAATGTTTTCCTGTATGTAATTGTTTCTGTATGTTATCTTTATAGTGATATTTCTATAATTGCTATAATTTCTATGCTGAAAGATGCATGTTCAAAATGTCGGTGTTTCCTCGCATCAATATTATTTTCTGTTTGCTATTACTTTCATTATCCTTCGATCAACACATTTTTTTGCGATTAAAATTATACTTATACTTCGATCATCCTGTTTTGACTTTGTATAGTAATAGATGGGAGTGGATCGCAAAGTAAGCCTGACAACAAGGAAGGATTGTTTTTCACACCAAATAATATGTGTTCTACTGGGGTGAATTCTGTGCAATTTTCGTCATGGGAAGGCAGTGGCAATCAAGATGTTGATATCAATCAGATCAAAAATATGAAATTTGATTCTGTGGATGATGCAAGGTCGTTTTATCTTGGTTATGCTAGGGGTAATGGGTTTGGTATAAGAGCGACAAACTTGGACCATGACCGTGAAGGTAGAGTATTAAGGAGAAAGTGGGTTTGTGATAAGCAGGGATCAAGAAGGGAGGAGTATTTGACGAATAAAGATAGGAAACGCAAGCCAAGGCTTCAGACAAGACAAAATTGCAAAGCTTGTTTCTCAATTGGCCTAGACAGTGATACGTTAAAGTACAGCGTAAGGGTATTCATGGATGATCATTCACACAAACTAGCAACTTTTCGTGAGGTTTCATCCCATCGATCTCACAGAAACTTAGATGAAGGTGACTATGCCCAAATTGACGCCATGGGCAAAAACTGCATAAGAGGTTGTCAAACATTTGAGTACATGGTTGACCAGAAGGGAGGATACTCCAAAATTGGATTCACTTAGAAGGACATGTATAACAAGATTGCTAAGTTGAGACGATCAAAAGCTTTTAAAAGCGATTCACAAGCGGCAATTTCGTATCTCGAGTCAAAGGCATTTACTGAAGCAAACTTTTACTGCAGGTTCAACACAGATGATGATGATAGGCTTGCTAATATATTTTGGAGGGACTCCCATTCTCTATTCGAGTACAAGTGCTTCGGAGATGTTCTTGTTTTTAATACAACTTACAAGACAAATGCCTATGGCAAGCCTTTGGTTTTATTTGTCGGTGTCAACAACCATAGTGCAACTTGTGTATTTGGTGCTGCACTTTTGTTAGACGAGACTTTTACTTCATACAAATGGGCCCTTACTAAACTCATGGATTCAATGGGCAGCAAGCATCCCCTTTCTATAATGACGGACGGAGACGAAGCAATACGACAGGCAATCGATGAGGTCTTTCCAAACTGTCAGCACAGGGTATGCGGATGGCATGTAGCAAGAAACGCATGTGCTCACATTAACGGCCCTAAGAAGTCATCAGCCTTTAGATCCTTCATCTTTGACCACATAGACGAGGACAAATTCGATGAATGTTGGAATGAAATGATAAAACAACACGGTCTGGAAGACAACGTTTGGGTTAATATGATGTACGAAAAGAGGCATAGATGGGCAGAAACATATTCCAAGGGCCATTTTTTTGCCGAAATGTGCAGCACTCAAAGATCAGAGTCAATGAATAATTACATGAAAGAATATGTTTGCAGCCGTGAGAAATTGTTCGACTTATTCCCTCAAATCGACAGGGCACTCATGAGGTTAAGAAACAATTTCTTTACTGACGAATATGCTTCAAACACTAAGAGTCCAGATATCTTAAGCCACATGAAGGCGTTGGAGAAGCATGCATCTTCCATCTACACTTATCGTATCTACTGTGACATTACTAAAGAGATCAACGATTCAATAAAGTATTCACACTTTGCACCATGGAATGAGGAGAATGAAGTCGAATACGTTCTCACCGAATATGATTCTCCATATAAAAAGACTGTGAGTGTTTTTTACTATAGGGACAGAATTGATTTTCAGCAAGTCGTTGAGGATGGTGATTGGGATTCGTCAAAGCACAATCTGCCAGTACTTTCGTGTGAATGCAAGTTGTTACAGAATAAAGGAATTCCCTGCTGTCATATGTTTTATGTTATGAAAGTGGAGAACATTACAAAGATTCCAGAGTCCTTGATATTTAAGAGGTGGACGAAGTCAGCTGCAGATGATGTTCGTATCCATCTCAAGCCCGACGATGACTGTTCGACGAGTGTTGATATTGCCTGGTTCGCTTCATTGAGTGCAGAGTGCAATTATATCTGTCACCATGGGAGCCAAACCGAAGAAGGTTTCAATTTGATTAAAAGGGAACTCAATATTCTGAGAAATACTCTGCAAGGGTTGGATGATGAGTTCCGAAATAATTGAAACAAAAATGGTGATGATTCTAGTACAAAGAGCCAAATTTTAAAAGATCCAAATGTTGTGAAGACCAAAGGCAGACCCACTAGTCCGACTGCACCTACTACACCAGCAGGCAAGCCACAGAAGCGTAAAAGACCAAATCAGTGCCGTATATGCCACATTTCTGGGCATGACTGGCGTAATTGTCCAAAAAAGAATCAGACAGTTAGTCACTTTCATTAGTGTTTTGGGTTGATGATGCATTTGGATTTTTTTCGTTTGTCTTGTTTGTTATATGTATTTGGTTGTCACTGGGTTGTTATTTAATTCTCATGAATGTTAGTTACTTTTGTTATTGTTTGTTGTGTTGATAATTCTGTTTGAGTTGTTTGTTGTATGATTTTAATTGACATGTACTTTCTTTGATTTATGGATTTTGAGCTGGACCACAAGGACACATAATTTTCTATATGCAAATTATGTGTCCATGTGGTCTAGATGACTTCCATTGAAATTTAACTGGGCCACTGGGCCACAACGAGCCATGTGGTTTGCATATTTTGTACTAGGCCACAATGAGCCAATATGTTTAAAGAGGTTGTTCGTAAATGTAAAAGTTTTAGATTATGTTTAGAGAATGACGATCGAATTAAATAATTATGTGTCTAAAGCCGAACAACTGCTTCAAAGACGGCCTAGAAGTTTTTAATGATTATAAAAGTTGCCATATGCATAGTTAGCCAAAATTATCCTCCAACTGTTTTGTGGTGTTCTCTGCTCGTTTTCCTCTGCTTTTCTTTGTTTTATCATGTTTTGTTTTTCTCCTTTCCCAGCTGTGTCTGGTTTTTGCCAGCTTGTGGCGCCTTGTTTGGGCTTTTTCAAAAAAAAAAAATTATCCTCCAACTCAAAACCTGGACTTACCTTACTTCTGATTGCAATTAATAAGGTACAACATAAATAACCTAATATGAAGAACACGGTAATATGAATCTATAGAAACAATGTGATCACGTTAAATAAAATGAAATTACAGGAACCATAGTAATTTTACGTTACAGGGTATATAATATTTGATATTTTCGATTACTCCACACTACACATTGTATGGGCATTTACAAAGCAGCCAAAGAATGGCAATCGAAGATAGAAATATAAAAGCCCTAGTTTTCTGAATTGTTGCCCTTTTCTTAGCCAAATCAAACTCCAACACCCGAACACGATTTGTTAAGCCCATATTTTCGCTTTCGTAGAACCGATGAAGTCGTTCCGACCTATGAATTTCCCTTTGTAACCTCTGCAATTCTTCATTCAATGAGATATCAGCTGGGATAATTGTAACCGGTACTTCAGGACCCAACCATTTGAAGTAATTGCATCCACCAAATTCTTTCTGTAGTTTAAAACCAGAAAGAAATGTAAGCTCTATTAGTTCATAAATCAATCTATATAAGTATAAATTAAAACAGTCACTTATAGTTCACTAACCTTTCCTTTGGAACACCCTTCGAATAGTCTCTTATAGTTCCAAGGTGTTATGGCTAGATATTCTCTCAATGGTAGCCCACATTTGCATTTTCCCTCCCCATACCCACGTACGTTTGAAGAAGAGGAAGATGACATTAACAAAACCTTTTATTGTGCAAGTGAGAGAATATGAATAAAACCTTCCCCAACTAAACAAACAAATTGCAACTACTACTATTTTTCAATAAAAAAAAGCTATCATAATAGCCAGATTTATCTAATTTTCAAAAATAACAATCTAAAAGTCAGATCAAGTACATGCAAACACTAATTACACAAGTATAATATCGCGGAATAAGATTATATATAAAATTTAAACAAGTTCAAACTTAGCTGCAGCTATAAATTAAGACAATTTTTTTAAATACAACAGTCGGGTTGACTTTAAACAAACTAAAAATCATGAAAACATGGCTACACCATCTAGGTATGAACGCGATAAACCAGCACACCATTATCAGACATAGTCGAGTATAAATTTTCATCTTTGCTTCTTCTAATTACATATGAAAACCAATAATCATCACAACAAATTGTAATATATTAAATCGAAATTATTAAATTTCAAAAATATTAATCCGAAGTTATGAAATAACAGAAAATAAATGTAACCAACCTGGCGGGTTGTAGATTGTTTGAAGATTGTTTGAAGATCGATGGATGTACACAGCAGACGTGAGAGAGAGATAGACAGTGAGAGTGAGAGAGAGAGAGAGAGAGAGAGAGAGAGAGTTTTAGGGTTTCTAAATGTTTTATTTATGTTGTTTAGAGTTTTAGGTTTTTTTATTGCACCATAAAACATAAAACATTATCTCAAATGATGCATTTATTGCACATGTTTATTCCTCTTTCATTTCTTTAATATCCCGAATCCATTTAAGAATAAAAATAAAATAAAATAATGTTTTATCTTCCCTATCATATGACTATCCAATTATTGTCCTCATATGCAAATAAAATGTTGAATGCACAATCATAGTGTAATGTTTATATCAAAGGATATCAATGTTATACATATATCATATGATTCCCCTCCCACATGCACACAATACTACAAATGACGAGTTAACATATATTAGTTACCGAATTATTCGTACATATGTACAATAGGTCAAAGCATTTTCCCATATAGTCATTCATATTAATTGAAATTTATTAGTTATAACGGTAGTACAAATCGTTGTCCGACTATCCAATTGTTGTCCCCATATGCAAATAAAGTGTTGAATGCACATTCATAGTGTAATGTTTATATCAAAGGATATCAATGTTATACCTATATCATATGATTCCCCTCCCACATGCACACAATACTACAAATGACGAGTTAACATATATTAGTTACCAAATTATTCGTACATGTGTACAATAGGTCAAATCATTTTCCCATATAGTCATTCATATTAATTGAAATTTATTAGTTATAACGGTAGTACAAATCGTTGTCCGACTATCCAATTGTTGTCCCCATATGCAAATAAAGTGTTGAATGCACATTCATAGTGTAATGTTTATATCAAAGGATATCAATGTTATACTTATATCATATGATTCCCCTCCCACATGCACACAATACTACAAATGACGAGTTAACATATATTAGTTACCGAATTATTCGTACATGTGTACAATAGGTCAAATCATTTTCCCATATAGTCATTCATATTAATTGAAATTTATTAGTTATAACGGTAGTACAAATCGTTGTCCGACTATCCAATTGTTGTCCCCATATTCAAATAAAGTGTTGAATGCACATTCATAGTGTAATGTTTATATCAAAGGATATCAATGTTATACCTATATCATATGATTCCCCTCTCACATGCACACAATACTATAAATGACGAGTTAACATATATTAGTTACCGAATTATTCGTACATGTGTACAATAGGTCAAATCATTTTCCCATATAGTCATTCATATTAATTGAAATTTATTAGTTATAACGGTAGTACAAATCGTTGTCCGACTATCCAATTGTTGTCCCTATATGCAAATAAAGTGTTGAATGCACATTCATAGTGTAATGTTTATATCAAAGGATATCAATGTTATACCTATATCATATGATTCCCCTCCCACATGCACACAATACTACAAATGACGAGTTAATATATATTAGTTACAATAGGTCAATTCATTTTCCCATATAGTCATTTATGTACGTTATCAGTAATGTGTATAATTGTTCAATTCATGCATGGTCCCATGTTAAACTCACAGTATAATATTTTATATTTGCAATCAGAGTTGAATAAGATTGTATACGGTAACACATTACTGAACTATACTCTTAAGTTGTATGAAATTATGTCACACCGGTTTGGATTCCAAAGGGTCTGATTGGCACCAAATGCCAACAATTATGACTTATACGGATTCCAGGTGTTTGGCACCGAATTGAATGCCAAAAATTGTGACTATTCTTTATGTTTACTCTATATATATATTCACCAAATAACATTTTGTCTCCTTATCTACTCTTTCTCTCTGTGTATTTTAAATCTGATTTTTCTTTGTTTCTCCACCATGGAAAACCCTTCACCAACTTCGACAAAGAAATTGAAAACTGACTCCAACTCATGCCATGATAATCAAGAGAAGATGGTTCGTGACATACAGAAACTGGAACGCGATATAACTGCAGTCAACCGTAAGCTTTATCGCCACCCTGCTGTTGATCAAATCGATTTCAAACGTTTTACTGGAAAGGATGTATCTGGTGCTTACAATCTAGGTATGGAGGACGGGTTTAAGCTTTTTAAGGATTATATGAAGAAGGTTCATCCGGAAGGCAATTGGGATGTGGTTGACCAAAGTCATGCAAAAGATATGTTGAAGGACTGATGTAGTTTTTGGTACCTTTTTTTTTTTCACTCTTTTGTTATGTAAAGTGCTTTTAATCACACCTTGGATTTTTTTTTTTGGTTTCATGATCATGTTTTGTAAATTTCTTTTGTGTGTTTCTTCGTGAGAAGAACAAAGGTGTGTTTGTTTTTGTTTCTAATAATATAACGTCTTTATTACTTGTGTTTATTAAACTGATCGGTTTAGTTGCGTTTCTAAAACATACCTATTGATTGATCGATCGATATCTGGGTTGATTGGATTCAATGAATTTGAATTATTATTTCAGGACTAATTGATCATCAACCATTAACGTTTACGTTTACAATTTGTTTTTGTTGAAACCGTAATACGATTTAATATTGCTGAATACAATTTTCTAATGATTATAATATTGTTTAAATAATTACTTGGAATGCAGATGAAGTAATCATGATCTCGATTTCCCATTAATCGTTTCAGATGAACCACCGCAATAAATTTTATAAATATTTATGTATTTACTACATCTTTTGGAGTGTAACTTTAAATTACCAAAAAGTTAATGTAATAGTCATCTCGTTTTCCCATTAATCTTTTCCTGTGAACCAACTTATTTAATATTTTTGTAATTCAATTGATTTTTTTGATGTGGAAATGAATACGAAATGTTTCAATAATTATATTTTTACTTAACTCAGCAAATCCCTACAAAAACATTTCATTCAACTGTAATCCATCAAATCCATTGGATAGAGTGAAGGCGTATTTATTTATTACTACATCTTTTGTAGTGCAAGTTGATATTACCAACAACTATTAATCATCATCTCGTTTTCCAATTAATCTTCTCGGCTAAACCAACTTATTAAATATTTTTTAATTCAGTTGGTTTTTGTGATGTGAAATCGAATTGAAATTGTTTTAATTATTATATAGAAACTGCTGTCAGCAAATCTTAGAAGAATATTTAATTCAGATTGCATCTATCAAATCCATTGGATATTGTGATGGCGGTTTGAATTTATTTGCTTCATTTTTCAAAATCATTAAATCAGTCCATCAAATCAACAGACTGACCATATCCAACCAGTTAATTGTGTAATTTTACCATACGTTTATCAATAAATAAAATGGAACCCTAATCCCATTTGTTGCGTTCACAGATAGAGAGAGAGAATGAGAGAGGTATGTTTGGTTTAAGTGATCAACGACGTACAAATGGGATTAGGGTTCCATTTTAATTTATTTATAAACTGATAAAATTACATAATTAACCTTAACATTGACAAATCATAACTACATTTACACAATTTTCTAAGAATGACAAATTTGTACAGGTCCAATATCAACTGAATCATTTCCCTACGAAATTTGTTCAATGAATAGTCTGAAAACATCATGATCAGTATTTAAACTCAATTAAATCTTTATGTTTTGATAACCCAATATGCTGTAATTAATTGGCTAATGCATAATCAGTATTTAAAATCAATTAAAATCTTTATGTTTTGATAACCCAATAGGCTGTAACTAATTGCCCAATGCATGATCAGTATTTAAAATCAATAGGCTGTAATTAATTGCCTAATGCGTGATCAGTGTTTAAAATCAATTAAAATCTTTATGCTGTAATTAATTACCCAATGCCCAATGCATTGCCCAATGCTTTACTGCCTAAGGTAGTTAAGTTAGGCTTTACTTTACTTAACTGCCCAATGCATGATCAGTATTTAAACTCAATTAAATCTTATGTTTTGATAACCCAATATGCTGTAATTAATTGCCATACAATACATGATCGGTATATGTTTTGATAACCCAATATGCTGTAATTAATTGGCCAATGCATAATCAGTATTTAAAATCAATTAAAATCTTTATGTTTTGATAACCCAATAGGCTGTAATTAATTGCCCAATGCATGATCAGTATTTGTATTAAATAGGAAGACAAAAAGATAGTATTGCTTTCTCCAAAAGCCAATATAGGTTTTTATTGCTTCGTATTGTATGGCAATTAATTACAGCATATTGGGTTACCAAAACATAAGATTTAATTGAGTTTAAATACTGATCATGCATTGGGCAGTTAAGTAAAGTAAAGCCTAACTTAACTACCTTAGGCAGTAAAGCATTGGGCAATGCATTGGGCATTGGATAATTAATTACAGTATAAAGATTTTAATTGATTTTAAACACTGATCACGCATTAGGCAAAATGATCAATATTTGTATTAAATAGGAAGACAAAAAGATAGTATTGCTTTCTTCAAAAGCCAATATAGGTTTTTATTGCTTCGTATTGTATGGCAATTAATTACAGCATATTGGATTATCAAAACATAAGATTTAATTGAGTTTAAATACTGATCATGCATTGGGCAGTTAAGTAAAGTAAAGCCTAACTTAACTACCTTGGGCAGTAAAGCATTGGGCAATGCATTGGGCATTGGGTAATTAATTACAGCATAAAGATTTTAATTGATTTTAAACACTGATCACGCATTAGGCAAAATGATCAATATTTGTATTAAATAGAAAGACAAAAAGATAGTATTGCTTTCTCCAAAAGCCAATATAGGTTTTTATTGCTTCGTATTGTATAGCCAGTTAATGTCTCCTTACTTGCCAAGCCAATTGCACACTTGCCACGCGGATTTTTAATGTTACTTTACAAGTTTACATTGATGTTCATCTAAAATTAATTTCAACTCTTTTAATATCATTGCATTTTCTCCATTTAACATTAAAATCATGATTCCGTATTCCCATTAATAATAGTTATTATTTACTCTACACAGTGTAATATTTAAATGAGTAATGTATTTATATTTATATATCCTAATCAAAAATTATGTTTAAATAATTAATTTATTTAAGCAGTCAGCATTTCCTGAAGAAAAAATTTGTAATCGTAAACACCAAATCCATTGGATATTGTGTAGACAGTTTGAATTATTTTTTTCAATGGATCTATCATATCAATTGAATTACGATCATACTTTATACGATATTATATTCCTTAAGGTCATCTGCAATTACCTCCAACCCTCATGAAATCACCAGAAATACAATGACAATGATCAAACATACGATATTACACAACCAGTCAACCACACCATAAATGGTGAGAATAAAAACACCTAAACATCTTCAGAGATGTCAACACAAATTCAACAACACCTTTTTGGTGTGATTACAGACAAAAACCATTAAAAAAAAAAACAGATACAAAAACATATAAAAATAACAAAAGAGTCATCACTTGTTCAAGATAAAAGAGTCATCACTTGTTCGACATTTCCTTTGCATTATTTCCACAAACCTCATCCCAATTACCATCAGGTTTAATATTCTTCAAATAATCCTTAAGCAACTTGAAACCGTCCTCCATACCAAGCTGGTAGGAACCAGCAACATCTGAACCCGAAAAGGATTTGGACTTGATTTTCACAATAGATGGACAGCGATAAATGGTGGTGGACAATTCATCTTGACGGTCTTTAAGACGTTGTATACCTCGTAGCAAATGTTCCCTCTCCAAACCCAGATTGTTGGAATCACCAATAACTGACCTCTGATATTTGCTACTGGCCAATGCTTCTAGACGATCATGAAGATGTTGGATAGTGCGTTCTAACTCTTCCCTAGTATAGATAATGACCTCTGCCATTTCTCGTTAGTTGCTTTCACAGATAGAGAGAGAGAATGAGAGAGGTATGTTTGGTTGAAGTGATGAACGACGTACAAATGAGATTAGGGTTCCATTTTAATTTATTTATAAACTGATAAAATTACACAATTAACCTTAACATTGACAAATCATAACTATATTTAGGAGATATAAATAACTGTTTTAAAAATTAACATACATTAGTTATAAAATTAACATACATAATCAAGTATATAGATTGAAATGTATTAGGTATAACGGCATTACAAATATATTGTTGTATAAGTATAAAATTAGTACCACATTTTAAAAATTAACATACATTAGTTATAAAATTAACATACATAATGTGTACACTAGCTCAATTCATGTTCACATAATCAAGTATATAGATTGAAATGTATTAGGTATAACGGCATTACAAATATATTGTTGTATAAGTATAAAATTAGTACCACATTTTAAAAATTAACATACATTAGTTATAAAATTAACATACATAATGTGTCATGTTCACATAATCAAGTATATAGATTGAAATGTATTAGGTATAACGGCATTACAAATATATTGTTGTATAAGTATAAAATTAGTACCACATTTTAAAAATTAACATACATTAGTTATAAAATTAACATACATAATGTGTACACTAGCTCAATTCATGTTCACATAATCAAGTATATATATTGAAATGTATTAGGTATAACGGCATTACATATATATTGTTGTATAAGTATAAAATTAGTACCACATTTTAAAAATTAACATACATTAGTTATAAAATTAACATACATAATGTGTACACTAGCTCAATTCATGTTCACATAATCAAGTATATAGATTGAAATGTATTAGGTATAACGGCATTACAAATATATTGTTGTATAAGTATAAAATTAGTACCACATTTTAAAAATTAACATACATTAGTTATAAAATTAACATACATAATGTGTCATGTTCACATAATCAAGTATATAGATTGAAATGTATTAGGTATAACGGCATTACAAATATATTGTTGTATAAGTATAAAATTAGTACCACATTTTAAAAATTAACATACATTAGTTATAAAATTAACATACATAATGTGTACACTAGCTCAATTGATGTTCACATAATCAAGTATATATATTGAAATGTATTAGGTATAACGGCATTACAAATATATTGTTGTATAAGTATAAAATTAGTACCACATTTTAAAAATTAACATACATTAGTTATAAAATTAACATACATAATGTGTCATGTTCACATAATCAAGTATATAGATTGAAATGTATTAGGTATAACGGCATTACAAATATATTGTTGTATAAGTATAAAATTAGTACCACATTTTAAAAATTAACATACATTAGTTATAAAATTAACATACATAATGTGTACACTAGCTCAATTCATGTTCACATAATCATGTATATAGATTGAAATGTATTAGGTATAACGGCATTACAAATATATTGTTGTATAAGTATAAAATTAGTACCTATTTAATGTCGATATCAATATATCATACCACATAGTAGTAATTTTTTTTTTTTTTTTATGCATGTGGTAAGTCATTTAATATGTCATCAATGTGCTTACCACCACAAAGCAGCAAACGAATTTTATATTGAAACTAAAAAAGGCTCCCACATGTCATCTGTATTAATAAAGATGGCAGCTGAACAGTCAAGATGAAGCGTCAACATTCCTTATATATGTTTCACTGGTTAAGTAAGTGCAACATATTCTTCATTATCAATCAAGATGATATATTGCATAAACTGTGGAGATTACCGATTCCAACTCCGGACAGTGGAACATGTAGATGATTCGATTGCAGTTCCGGAACAACAGATAAATCTGGCACAAAGTTTTTTCTTCACAGTGCAATTCTACTACACCACTAAGCTTGTTTATCCGAATCGCACTTTAGCAATTGAAGACGACGCAATGCAATGCGAGTTTCACGTCCAATTTGATAATCTTTACGCAGAAGATGAATATTCATTGTCAGGTAAGTTGCGTGGATGCTTTTCCGGTAGTGACCTGCCAAAAGACGTTGAATAGACTATGACGAAAATAATTGTGGATATGTCAATGTCTATAGCCTGTACTATGCCAGAGTACAAAGTTGTACCAATTTTGGTGCAAATTGGGATTGTGCTTCGACTCTCTATGAAAGAAGAAAGTTTGTTCAAGTCAGAATTGATAAAGATGGAAATTGATAAGGGTTCGTTACCGGGAGAACATTGTGTGATTTGTTTTGAAGATTTTTTTTCATCGGGAGGGGAAATTGTTTTGATGCCATGCTCCCATATTTATCATCATACTTGTATCACCAAGTGGTTCGAGAAGGCACTCAACTGCCCAACCTGCCGTGAGCAACTGAAACTTTTCTATGAGTAAGCTATGTTCGTATTTTTCCATTGCAATATTTTGGGTTGATTGGACCAAGCCATCTGATTAGTATTTTTTTTTCAAAAAAATTATTTTCTATGCAATCACACCGTTCAAGTGTGTAAGATCTGTCGATCATAGCTTTTTTGGTTTGTTCGTAATCTGATTGACATCAGATATAGTGCGCTTGGTCATTGTATGAACTCTTTGAGGAATTCTCTTTAGTTTAAAAAAACCTGGAATGATGTGTTCTATTATTTCATAATTGAATACATTCATTATTTAGACCTCGAAGGACATTTGCTTGAATTTTCGGTAATTTATATGTTGAACCCTTGATTTAATCTATGAACAATACCAGTTTAAAAATATATCCGTATAAAGATTATATCAGGGATCACCAACAGACGTAAATAATTATGAGAAAGAGTGATTCCATTTCCAATTTTTGTTGTCAAAAATAAAAATTAAAAATAGCATAATCATCCAACCAAAATCCCAATCGTGTATTAAAAGCATCAATAATGTGTCCTTGGATAAAGAGATGCAGCTAATTCAATATCTGCTTTAAGTAATTACCCAATGCATGATCAATATCTGTATTACTTTCTCAAAAATGCAATATAGGTTATTATTGATTTCTAGTTTATGATCAATTAGTGTTTCGTTAATTACCAATTGCACACTTCCCACACGCATTATTAATTGAAAAAAATTCAGGTCAGTCTTAGGCCCAGTTTGGCATTGCTTCTAGAGTTGCTTTTGAGACAAAAAGTGATTCTAGATATAGACTAAGGTGTTTGGTAAAATTTCAGGGAAGCGCTTTTGGCCACTTTTAGCTTCCCTAGAATCAGAAAATGAGAAGCTAGTTTTTCTTGCTTTTAAAAAACTGCTTCTTGGGGAAGCAATATTGAAAACACGCTACTCTTCAACATTAATGAATTTTTTATAAACTTCCTATTTTATCCCTGGTCTTTCATGGGATTTACTAAAAAAAAAAAAAAACCCTTTTCTCTGTTCCTCACCTTTGGCAACCATCGATTCCTTCCATCCTATCGTCTCCTCTCCCTCCATCGAAAAAATTATGTAAGGAATCAAAAGAATTTTCTTAATATATTCGCAATATATGTGGCAATAGGAAAAAAAAAAAAAGGTAATAATGTGATATGGTCACAAAAAAAAATAAAATAATTTTTTTTATTTTTTATTTTATAACATGTTTATGGTCACACAAAAATAAACAAATTATTTATTTTATAATATGTTTATGGTCACACAAAAATAAAACAAATAATTTATTTTCAAAACATCTTCAATAGTTATTTGTGTCCTTTCTAGTAATTTTGCACCCCCACAGCACTTTTTACTTACAGTTTACCAAACACATTGAAATTGCTTTTGGTTCTCACAACACTTTTAAAAATCAGTTTACCAAACACTCAGCTGATTCTCCCCACAGCAGAATCAAAAGCAATTCTCCCCACAGCAGAATCAAAAGCAATTCTCCCAAAAGCACAGCAATGCCAAACTGGGCTTTACTCCACTGCATGTGAAACCTATATTGGACCTGGGCATCTTATTGTGAATTTGTTGTTTGTTTTTAAATATACTTTGTCTTCAAATATTTTAGTTCTTTCGATCACAGTTTAGTTTAGGTAATCAACTATTAGATGCTATGTTCACGGAAAAATGATGCAGTTTTTGTTGGTGTGATCACACCAGAAAGTGTAATAGCTTGCTTGACCGGACCCCAAACTAAATAGTGACTTCTCGTTGTATTATATGTGATAGAAGATTTACTTATAAAAAATCTTCTACCTAAAATGAAAGCAACTCCTTAAACAAATATTGAATGCACCGAATGTATTTGTTGACTTTTATATATTAAAAAAAAAAACATATAATAGTAATAGTGAATCTCAATTTTAATCTTAGTTTATTAAAATTTTTAAAAAATAGCAAATACCTATGACAATAGATCAGGATCAGTGAAGAGTGCAATTTTGCTCACCCACATTAACTAAAGGTAAGCATTACCCCCCACCTCAGGTGTTGGGTTAACTTTGGACTTTGGGTTAAGTTTGGGACACGTGGCAACACCTGAGGTGGGGAGTAATGCTTACCTCTAGTTAAAGGGGTGAGCAAAGTTGCACTCTATCAAGATATAATTAATAAAAATAAAAAAAATAAAAAAGAGGGATTAGACACAACATTTAATGTGTATCCACTCATCAAATGACAACTCAACTACCACAAGTGTTGGGATTTGTAGCATTAATCTTTATAAAAAAAAAAAAAAAAAAAAAAAAAGGATTTACTGCACAAACCTAAACCTAATTTTTTTTTTTAAAAAGTACCAATTGCGTGTAAATGTCGTGTTTGTTATACGAAGCGTTAGGGTTTAAGCCTTAAGGTATTAGAAAGTTGGTTTCACAAAAGTTATTAGGAAATCCTCAAATATAAACCCTAAAAACTCATCAAAAGAATTCGAAGTTGGTTGATGTGAGCTGCCCAAAGACTGGAATTCGTCTCTTCAGCAACATTGAAGCCTTCCCACACATCTATAATCCTGACTCCACGCTACTACGGTCAACGCACATTCTCTTCTCAACCTTGTTTTGTAATGTTTTTTTGTTTTTGTTGTGTTTGCTAAAGGAATTCGATATGCTTTATCTTGTTTCTTGTTTCAAGAATAATTTTGCATGCCGAGTTAGTAACAGGTATCTTGTTTCTCGTTTGTTGAATAATACTGGATGCCAAGTTTAGTAAAAGGTATTTTGTTTATTGTTGTTAAATTTGCCGATTTCAGTAACAGGTATCTTGATTCGTGTTTATTGAATAATTTTGCATGTAACAGTTATATTGATTGTTGTTTGTTGAATAATTTTGCATGCCGAGTTTGTTAATTGTAGTTTGTCCATTGTCAATTAGGGTTTTAAATGGTATACCAATGAACCCTAAGTCACTCTTCTATAATCTTCTTTGCAATGTGTTTGTTCAGTGATATCTGCTTCTAATTTTTCCACCGGTTTACCTCCGGTGATACCTTCTGACTGATTTCTCTATATTAGTGATTTCTAGAGGTTTCATATATATTATAATGGAAAAGGGTGGAAAGAGAAAGCACCATAAGATGACAGAACAGGACAGTGGAAAGGGTAAGCAGCAGATTACCAGGAGACAGCAGGATTCCGTGTCGACCGTAGCGGAAGGTTCAGGTGGAATGTTCCCAGCGAAGTATGGAATCAAGTCATGGAAGCCGTGTGGGAATCGGGACATTAGGAAGAATCAACTCCACATTGATCATCACATGCACGTAGTGATCAATGTAAGTATGGCTATCTTTATGTATGATTACTTGTTTTAATGTTTAGGAAAAAAAAAATTTGTAACTATTGTCCTATAACTATTGTATGCATATACAGTATACAATTTTAATTGAAAACTTTGTCCGTTGTTAGTAATTGTTTAATTATTCCTTACCAATGTCTTTTGCTTGCAGCCTATAAGTGGGAGACTAAGGGGATGCGGAAACAGGATACTTTGTGATAAGTGGTATAAAGAATTGCCTGCTTCTGTGAAGTTAAAGGTTGCAGAAGCTGGTTTTGGAGAATTTGTGAAGGTTTTAGGAAATGAATACAGCTGCCGAAAGAGAACAATACTGAGGGCCCTAGTGGACCGATGGTGGGATACGACCCATACATTTCACTTTGATGAATTTGGGGAGATGACGATGACTCCATCGGATTTTAGCGCAATAACTGGCATACCTGTTTTTGGAATGCCGGTGGAGTATGACGTGTATGCTTACAAGAAGGTGGATGAGCTGGTGAGGTGGTTTGGAAAGCCTATGGCCAATTTAGCCAAGATGAAAAGGGTTCCTTTTGTGGATATCTATGCAGCTTATAAAGGTTTTGGTGGGAACAATATGATTGTGGAAGACATTGAAAGACTGACTCGGGTTTTCTTCTTGGCATTGCTATCAGGCACATTACCGTGTGACAAAGCTGGAGTTGTCAACCTTTATTACCTGCCAAGTCTTAAAGCCATATCATCCATAGGTCAGTACAATTGGGGCGGAGCCGCCTTGTCTACTCTGTACAAAAATATGGATGCTATTGTGAGAAAGAATCAAAGCTCCGGTGGATTTTGGAGGGTCTGGGAGGTATTGTGATTTGGACATGTATTTTAAAATGTACATTTACTGATTAAGTTTGTGGTATTTTAACAATTTTCGTGTGATTGATCTGTTGCTTGCTAACCAGATTTGGGCTTGTGAATACATAAAACCTATTGCAAGATTAGTGACATGCTTGACAGATAAGAAGCCGTTTCCTCGGGCAAAAGGATGGGGCTCTTTTAAGAAGAAATTTGATTACGATGATTTAAAGGATATGTTGAGGAAACTGAAAAGAATACGCGGTGTGTATAATATAAAGCTAGAGGGGGGGTGAATAGATTTTATCAAATATTACCCAATTTTCGCATGCAAGTCAATTTGACAAAAATGCCCCTAACTAGTCAAAATAATATATCAAGTGTAATATGTGCGGAATTTAAATAACACAAGATATATACGTGGAAACCCAACCACTGGGAAAAACCACGGGCTGTATAGTGCGCCACACTCGGAACTCGAAATCACTAATTGAAATGAAGTTTACAACCTATGTAGACCTCGTTTAACACTTCGGTCTGTAACCCCTCACTTCTACCCAGCGGGCTTTTATTAGCAACCCTATTCCAATTTGCTTGAGGCCTAAGCACTCTTATCCCCAAGACTTACTTCTCAATGAAGAGAAACAACCTAAGTGAATATGTATGAATATTCAAAATGCAAATTAGAGCTAGGTTACTCTATATGCTTATCTAGGATAATGATTTTGCAATTAAAACAATCCTAAATATAAATGGCTAGATGACATGTCAAATAGCTTAGCTAATCAAGATTAATTAAAAACCTAATTAGCTATCACAATACAACACACAATCATGTCAACACAACAATCTCTATTTTGAATAATAGATGTTAATCTAAGAACAAGCAAATAATAAAAGAGATGCCTTGATAAATAAAACACTAATTATAAATGATAATAGTGAAGAACATACCAAGGGAAGTGTGTTGACCAAGACCCATGCAAGTAAACATCCTAACTATACTAGAAAATGTTTAGATGATATTTTGATGCATATGAAAATGGGTTTTGAGAGTTAAAGACAAGTTCTTGGGAGTTTCTCTCTTGAATATATTTTTGCTCTCTCAAAGTGTGTTTGTTGCCCTAAAAAAAAGAATGAAGAAGAATATATATATATATATGTGAGTTTCTTTTTTTTTTTTAACATCAGGTCTGCACGTTTTATATATATATATATATATATGTATATATTTTAACAATACAAAATGCACCAAGTCTGCACGTTATATATATATATATATATTTAACAAAACAAAATGCACACAAATAAAAAATTTAAATGATGTTAATCAAGTGAGGTGAGCTCACGTGAGATAAAATCAAGAGGTCAAACGATTTGTCAAAGTATATCCACTTAGTCAACATGCAAACACAACAAACATGAGCTCACACATATAAGCACAACACACAAATAAATGCCTATGAAAAATCAAAAACAAATTGAAGCAAATCAGGTGAGGCCTGTTGAGAGAGGGCGTGGCACCAACGGGGGCAGAGACTTCTCTTTGCCATGAGCAGCCCGTGGCTCACGCGGTCATGCCACCCTCTTGCGTGCCTTGCTAGGTGTGGCTAACATGCCACACTAAACTGACTTCGGATCCGAGTGTTCTTCAGTCCAGTTGATTTCGAATCTTGGAATCCAATTCCGTCTTCGGAATTTTGACCCGGACTTAATCATAAATATAGAAAATTATATAACTTTCCAATTTAAGCTCGGAATTAAAATCCGGTTTCCGATAAAAATACGGAATATCCCAAATGTCTCAGAAATCATCCGAAACATATAGAAAAGTCTCCGAATCGCTCGGAACTCATCTATGGACAAATCCACACATAAAAAATATAACAAAGAAGTGCAAGTGTGAAATGTCATGTGAAGAGAATGCACACAAGTACAAGTATGCTAAGTGAGTGTGTGCAATCTAAATCTCTTCAAAGAAAACTAAGCACTAGAGATATACCTTTGGAGTGCTTGTCTCTTGAGGACTTGAAAGGGTCTTGAGCTTGATAATGAATCACTTAAGCTACTCTTACATATAATCCCCAACACGTGGTTTGTCCACGAAATAAGCTAATCAAGATATGGGAATCCTTACAATCTCCCCCTTTGGCTATTTCGTGACAAAACCACCACTCACATTGATTCCTCACAAAAATTAGAAACTACGGGTCAACAATGATTTTCTACTTTACAAAGAGATATAATAACGAAAAAAAATCTTGAAGTCTTCGATCTCTTGTAGAACAATCAATCCCTGAAAACAAAGTTTCTATACTTTCCAATACAAGTAAAAAATGAGATGAATCAAGTGAGAATATAAACAAGCATTTGCATTCTAAGAATTTAAGTACAACTACAACATCATGCAATAATTGTGAATGCAATGCTCCCCCTCAAAGGGTTACTCCCCCTCAATATATATTCTCCCAAATGTGCACAATTGCTACAACAATTTGCACCTCCCCTTACCACATCCTACTCCCCCTTTTTGTCATGATATAGGCAAAGGAGTAGTCCCCAACCGGGTCACTCAAGGCAAAGAGAGATAGTAGCATTCTAGTATTTGCATAATCAATATAAGTCACTTTATGCAATCTCAATTAATCAGAGAGAAACAAGGAGTTTTATTAGTATAAAAATGTGTGAATCAAAAATGCTTTGCATACAAGACATATAGCATTCAAGTCCAAAATACCATGGTATTTGGCAAAGCAAATGACAAAGGTTTCTAATAGGAATTCAAACCAATTTCACCATTGTCATGAGAGAAGCAAGGATATAGAAATTTCATTGATTTCAATTTAAGAACAACTATATCCAACTTTATAAGCTAAACATGTCATGAGCAACTTTGCACCCTATTTGATTTTTCCGGATAAGATATCCGTATGATAGTAGACATGTTCAACCAATAAAGAAAGAGAGACATTTGGATTGTAAAATCCTTGAATGGATACAAGATCCTTTTTCATTTGAGTCTCATAAGCTTTTTCACACTGTAAGGATTCCCGTTTTGTTGATTGGCTTATTTCGTTGGCAAACCACAAGTTGGGGTTTGGTTGTAAGGGTAGTCTAGGTGATTTGTTGAAGATCAAAGACCCTTTCCAAGACCTCAAGAGGACAAGCACCAAAGGTATATCTAGTGCTTGATTTTGCTTTGAAGAGATTAGTTGCACACACACACAACATGCATAACTCTTATTCTTGAATGTTGTGTTTATATTTTGTGTGCATTGTGCTTATATTGTGTATTCAATATCTCTTCTTGCATTTATTTGATTGCATCTTGTTCTATGAAATGCCATGTCATGATAGGCATTAGGATGCATTCATGTTTTACCTTTTTACCCTTGCATGTACTTTTGGGTTCAAAGGAGTGGGCTCTGCTTTGCGCTGGACGTCAAGCGCCAGACCAGCGCAGCCCACCAGCGCAGATCGCCCAGTGGTCTGTCGCTGGTCGTGCGCTGGTCCACCAGCGCAGCCCACCAGCGCACCATGAAAATGGTCTATGCGCTGGTGGTGCGCTGGACGTCCAGCGCAAGTTGACCAGCGCACATCGACCAATCAGGTGCGATTTTTTCAAAACGACCTCACTCTACTAGAGTTGCCTATATAAAGTCTTCTATGATTTTAGGTCGTCCAAGAGAGTTCATATTTCATTCTTCACACTTAGAATATTTTTCAAGAGAAGAAAAATAAAAAGAACTCACCTTTAACCACTCAAATCAAACCCTTTTTGCTTCAAATTTCATATTGCATCTCCTATGTCTATATAGAGTGCATCCATGTATGGGTTTGCATCATCACAACTTGCTTGGTAAGATTTTGATTAATTTCATCTTATTTTTAGTATTTTAAATACCAAGCCATCTCTTTTAAATTACTTGTATGTTTTAGATCATATGCTAAATACAAGAAAAGAGATTATTTGTGATGTATTGATTGAGTGATGTTTTTGATAGATATCTAGGTTTTTATAATCTATGATTATCTATGCTATTTGACATGTCATTTAGCCATTAATATCTAGGATTGCTTTAATTGCAAATTCATCATCCTAGGTAAGCATCTAGAGTACCCTAGCTCTATATTGCATATTTGGATATCATTGAATATTCACATAGGGTTGTGCATCTCTTTTGAGAGATTGAAGTCTTGTGTGATTGACCGGGATTAGGTCGGACACCGGGAGCAGGTGGTCACACAAGCAAATTGGAATAGGGTTGCTAATAAAGGCCCGCTGGGTAGAAGTGAGGGGTTACAGACCGGAGTGTTAGACGAGGTCTACATAGGTTGTAAACTTCATTTCAATTAGTGATTTCGAGTTCCGAGTGTGGCGCACTAAACAGCCCGTGGTTTTTCCCAGTGGTTGGGTTTCCACGTAAACATCAAGTGTCATTTATTATTTCCGCATCTTATTACACTTGTATGTATATTTGACTTGCTAGGGGTATTTTCGTAAAATTGACATGCACGCGAAAATTGGGTAATAATTAGCTAAAATCTATTCACCCCCCCTCTAGCTTTATATTATACACACCGCGAATTAGTTTCACACACACGTTTTTGCATTTAAGAACGCAATTATCAATTCATGCTTTTTCATTTGAGCATGTCATTTGAATTTCATGCTTTTCATAAGACATTAGCATGTGATAAAAAAATCATCATGTCATGGAGATAACTAAAGGTCATTCATATCATACTTCCTATGAAAATCTCCTAGTCCAAAATGCATGTTTGAACATAAATATGACATGGATTGTAAACAAGCAAGGTTCACACTTATTGAATTGAAAACATATATATACATATGTGCAACCAAGCTTACTCAAGCAACAAAAAGAGAAGCATAAGATATTTCAAATTTTTTGCAAGTGACAAGAATGCAAAAATAGCTCTCTTTGCTTGAGTTCCCCATATGGGGTTAGAATCATCCTTCATCAATGAAGGTCATGAGGTTCTATGGACCTCCCAAGTCCATTTGACTTGGATGAACCTATTTGAGACTTGTTAGTCTCGTAGCAAGCGGGTTCATTTTTCCTTATCCACATAGATATGATTTTTTTCTTCTTAGTGGTTAAGGGTTGCATGTCATTCACTAACCTAGGATTATTGACAAAAGATATCCTAGGCTCATGCAAATGGGCTCTTCTTAGCCTCTTTTTCTCTATCATGCTATTAATCCTACAATGATTAATGTACTTAAAGCACTTAGGCCTAATATGCCCATAAACACCACAATAATGACAAGTTGGTACAAAGTAAGAATTCATACCATATTCGTGTGAAGTCATTGGAGACTCATCATGCATTTGATGTCTCCTTTGATGTTGAGTCGGTTCATGTCTTCTATGTGGTTGAACCGGAATGGGTTGCCTCCTTGGATGAGGTAGCATGTTTTGTCTCTTCACATAGTGAGTCATTTGTTGAGGAGAGTTGACTCGAGAGGCTCTAATCCGTTGAGCTTGGGGTTGCCTTGTTTTCACCACCTTCACTTGTGCATTTTTCGAACATTGTCCTAGTTCTAACTTCTTCCTAGGAGTTTGCACCGGTGACGCTTCTATCTTACCCAAACTCTTCACAAAGACGGTCTTCTTAGGAATAGAGCAATCCTTGCTCACTTCGAATCCAAGACCTCTTTTGTCACAAGGGTTTTTTCCTACACCAAGTATGTTGTCAAGCTTCTTGGTGCTTGTGGTCATTCTAGTCAATGACTCTTTGGCTTCAACAAGCTCTCTCTTCAAACCCTCTTCATTCCTTTTAGACAAAGCTAGCTCATCTTTTAGCTTGTCTTCTTCCACCATGGATCTTACCACTTCATCATTCAAGTGGTCAACTTGGGTTGAAAGCCTAAGTAGTTCTTCCTTTAACCTTTGAATCTCTTTTTCATTCTTTAACTTAGAGCTTTCAAAACTTTCAAAATTGTCCTTAAGATCCATCTTCTCCACTTGCTTCCTTAAGAGGTCATTGTATGTCGAAAGCTCTAGATTTTCTTCCTTTAAAATCCTTAGAAACCTATCTTTCTTCTTCATGGAGCTTTCAACATTGACTATAAAGTCATGCACATCCATATTCTCTACATTTCCATTTGTAGAGTTTGATAAGGAGTCATCTCCACTAGTGTCATCTTCTAGACTCTCCTCCTCTCCTATGGATCCAATATCCTCATCAAGACCTTCACCTTGATCTCTTGAGTCAATAAGTGCCATATCCCAATGTGAAGCAACAACTATCTCCTCTAGAGCTACTTCTTCGACTTTCTCTTCTAAGGGATCACTAGCAATGGAATTCTTACCAACAACTTCATTTTCTTCACAAGTGGCACCCAATGCCTTGAAGTTATTGATAAGCTCATCATCACTTGATGACTTATCTCCCTCTCCGGAGTCATCACTTTCACTCCAAATGGCGGCCATCATTTTTTCTCTCTTGTTCTTCAAATTCCCACAATCTAGTGAGATATGACCTATGCCACCACACTCATAGCATTGGATCCCTTTCCTTTCACTATTCTCTTGCCTATGCTCAAACTTCTTGAAAGGAACCCTTTTCTTCAATTCTTGCCCTTTGGATGCATGACCCTTCTTCTCAAATTTTACAAACTTCTTGAATTTTCTCATTAAAAGTGCCATGTCTTCATCCGAGTCATCCTTGTCCTCCTTCTCAACCTTGGACGCTCTCAAAGCAATCCCTTTTTGCTTTTTCAGAGGTGAAGAGCTAGGAGCCTTCCTAGACTCGTAGGCGAGGAGTCTTCCAATTACCTCGCTCGGCTTCATGTTCTTAAAGTCACTATTCTCCTCTAAAGCCGTCACCTTGGACTCAAATCTCTCGGGAAGCGATCTCATTATCTTTTGCTTGATCCTTCTATCCGAGTAGGGGTCACCAAGTTGATGACTTTGGTTGACAATGTCCATCAACCTAATCTCGAAGTCGTTGAAGCACTCATTCTCCTCCATCCTAAGTGTCTCAAATTGAGTTTGGAGGACTTGAAGTTTGGAGTCCTTCACTACTTCGGTTCCCTCGTGTGCAACCTCTAAGATGTCCCATGCCTCCTTGGCTATCTTAGTGTTCTGAATCAGTTTGTACTGATTTTCATCCACTGCACATATAAGGGCATGCCACGCCTTTTGATTCCACTTGGACAACTCAAACTCGGGTTGTGTCCACTGTGCCTTAGGCTTGAGCACTTCTTCTCCTCCACCCGTGGGAGTCATCATAGGAGGCGAATATCCATCTTCAATGGCCATCCATGCCCTGTCATGGATTTGACACACATATGCCTCCATCTTCCCTTTCCATTGGGAGTAATTTATGCCGGTGAGAAGGGGTGGCCTTACGCTCGAAGCACCCTCATTTGAACCACCGATTCCACTCATAGTGTATAATGAATGGATGAAATGAATGCAAAATGTATGAATGATCAAAGAATCACACAAATGCAAAACACACCAAAAAATGAGCTAGGATCACCTATGTATGTCTAGGAACCCGCTCTGATACCAATTGAAAAGAATACGCGGTGTGTATAATATAAAGCTAGAGGGGGGGGTGAATAGATTTTATCAAATATTACCCAATTTTCGCATGCAAGTCAATTTGACGAAAATGCCCCTAACTAGTCAAAATAATATATCAAGTGTAATATGTACGGAATTTAAATAACACAAGATATATACGTGGAAACCCAACCACTGGGAAAAGCCACGGGCTGTATAGTGCGCCACACTCGGAACTCGAAATCACTAATTGAAATGAAGTTTACAACCTATGTAGACCTCGTCTAACACTTCGGTCTGTAACCCCTCACTTCTACCTAGCGGGCCTTTATTAGCAACCCTATTCCAATTTGCTTGAGGCCTAAGCACTCTTAGCCCCAAGACTTACTTCTCAATGAAGAGAAACAACCTAAGTGAATATGTATGAATATTCAAAATGCAAATTAGAGCTAGGTTACTCTATATGCTTATCTAGGATAATGATTTTGCAATTAAAACAATCCTAAATATAAATGGCTAGATGACATGTCAAATAGCTTAGCTAATCAAGATTAATTAAAAACCTAATTAGCTATCACAATACAACACACAATCATGTCAACACAACAATCTCTATTTTGAATAATAGATGTTAATCTAAGAACAAGCAAATAATAAAAGAGATGCCTTGATAAATAAAACACTAATTATAAATGATAATAGTGAAGAACATACCAAGGGAAGTGTGTTGACCAAGACCCATGCAAGTAAACATCCTAACTATACTAGAAAATGTTTAGATGATATTTTGATGCATATGAAAATGGGTTTTGAGAGTTAAAGACAAGTTCTTGGGAGTTTCTCTCTTGAATATATTTTTGCTCTCTCAAAGTGTGTTGGTTGCCCTAAAAAAAAGAATGAAGAAGAATATATATATATATATATGTGAGTTTCTTTTTTTTTTTTAACATCAGGTCTGCACGTTTTATATATATATATATATGTATATATTTTAACAATACAAAATGCACCAAGTCTGCACGTTATATATATATATATATATATTTAACAAAACAAAATGCACACAAATAAAAAATTTAAATGATGTTAATCAAGTGAGGTGAGCTCACGTGAGATAAAATCAAGAGGTCAAACGATTTGTCAAAGTATATCCACTTAGTCAACATGCAAACACAACAAACATGAGCTCACATATAAGCACAACACACAAATAAATGCCTATGAAAAATCAAAAACAAATTGAAGCAAATCAGGTGAGGCGCGTTGAGAGAGGGCGTGGCACCAACGGGGGCCGAGACTTCTCTTTGCCGTGAGCAGCCCGTGGCTCACGCGGTCATGCCACCCTCTTGCGTGCCTTGCTAGGTGTGGCTAACATGCCACACTAAACTGACTTCGGATCCGAGTGTTCTTCAGTCCAGTTGATTTCGAATCTTGGAATCCAATTCCGTCTTCGGAATTTTGACCCGGACTTAATCATAAATATAGAAAATTATATAACTTTCCAATTTAAGCTCGGAATTAAAATCCGGTTTCCGATAAAAATACGGAATATCCCAAATGTCTCAGAAATCATCCGAAACATATAGAAAAGTCTCCGAATCGCTCGGAACTCATCTATGGACAAATCCACACATAAAAAATATAACAAAGAAGTGCAAGTGTGAAATGTCATGTGAAGAGAATGCACACAAGTACAAGTATGCTAAGTGAGTGTGTGCAATCTAAATCTCTTCAAAGAAAACTAAGCACTAGAGATATACCTTTGGAGTGCTTGTCTCTTGAGGACTTGAAAGGGTCTTGAGCTTGATAATGAATCACTTAAGCTACCCTTACATATAATCCCCAACACGTGGTTTGTCCACGAAATAAGCCAATCAAGATATGGGAATCCTTACAGAAACTTAGACGGAAGGAGGTAAACATGCACCCATGGGGAACGGACCAGGACGAGTTGCCGACATATGTACGGCAATCTTCACAGTACACGAAGAGTAGGGTTCTTTTGGATGGGCCTTGCGGCCCAGCATGGTACCTAGGAGAGCGTGTATCTGTTCAGAGCTTGGGATTGATATCACCACGTGTTCCGAAGGTGCCACCACCATCCATGCTTGGGGACTACCCAATAACAAAAGAAGTGGCCAAATCAGGTTTTGTGGCCGTGGATGCGCTTGAGTACCTTGAGCCTGATGGTGGTCCAAATAGTTACAGAGATTTCGTAAAGCAGCACATAAGGTTTAAAAAGTACCTTGATGATACGGTGAGTTTATCCGAAAATTATCAATAACCAATAGTACACCTGAAATACCACTGGCATGCTGTAATTGTTCTTAATTTGTTATGTTATGTTTATCTATGGGCAGGAGGATACAGTAGACCAGAAATCTGTCGGACAATTGGAGTTGCCACCTTGGCAACTCCCCCTGATGGGGTGCACGAATTCCGGATTCACTTGCAAATATTTACAAATTCCTAAGAACAATCACCACTTACCAGTGCCTGATCGAATAAAATATGTGAGTTGTTTATTACATTTATGTGTAATGATTTGTGTTTTTTGGTTAACATAAGTGAGCCTATAGCTTAATTATTGGTGAGATAGGTGCCCATTGCCCAAGTGAAAGAGCTGCTCACTATGATTTCTGGATTGACACAACTTGTGATGGAGGGCCAGGTTAATAAGCTCTATACCACTGATGCTGCGGTATGGTTACTGTTATTAAAAATGTGTTTAGTTACCATTGTTTGAAATTAAGTTTACAAAAATACAATCCACTTTTTAAAATTATGATTATCTATATTGGTTTGTTTTTAGAATCCGGTTGTGGGTACTTCGAACGAACAAGAATTTAAAATGTCTGGTCCGTCATCAAAATCGGTACCGGATGTTAACATTAGTTCGGGCAGTAGATCTCATGATAGTGAGGATGGGGATGATGGTAGTGAAGATGGAATAACACACACAGATGGTACGACAGACAAGAGGACACCAGGTGAGTGTATACAAGCTGTTTTGTGTTTAAAAAATATTGTAAACAAAATTAACAAGTCAACTTATTTCATGAATGCTTCTAAATTACTGTATATACTTAACTGTGCTTCCCTGTATGTTGCATGTTAAACTTATTGAATTACGTTTCATTTTTTATGAATAATGTACACAGATAATGTAGCAGAAGCAGATGATGTAACGGAGGGTGTGCAGGATGAGGAGGAATCAGGAGATGACAGTGTGAAAACGGATGGGGGCGACAATGTGATGTGTTTGAATAGTGGAGATGAAAAAGTGAGTGAGGAAACAGGAGATCAAAAAAGTGTGAGTGAGGAAACAGGAGATCAAAAAAGTGTGAGTGAGGGAACAGGAAATGAAGAACAACCTTGTGATACTCAAATGAATTAACTAAAGCAATCGAAATCCAAGAAGGGGAAGGAAGCAATTGGCGCCAGTGATGCATCCGAAGGGAACAACAATCGATCTCCTAAACAGAAGAAGAAGAAAGAAAACCTTCACAGTGTTACACTGAAGGATATCCCGGAGCAAGCTGTACATAACAAAAAGAGAAAACCAACTGCAAATGGTGATCAACCTAACAAGAAGGCTAAAGAAGCAACAAAACTCTCAAACAGTGGAAAGGAAAAAGTGCCAATTGCTGAACCAAACAAAAAGGTGCAGAAAGCTCCCAATACCAAGAAGACAGAGGTTGTTCTTCCAATTGTTCAACCCAAGGACAAGGTGAAGTTAGCAGAGAAAAAAGATAAGAAAAAGACATCAAAGAAAGCACCGACAAGGAAGTCATCTAGAATAGCAGCAAGGTGATTTGAATACGTTGGTGTAATTTTATGTTTAACCTAAGCAAAATTGAATTCCTGTTTGTGATCTAATATGGACTTATTGAACATATAAATGTATATTTAGGTCATATGACTGCAACAAAATATCATGTCAAGTAGAACTGGTAGGATGAAATCACTAAGACGTTTTTTGTTTGCTGATCACACCTTGAAGGTGTTGTTGTATTTGTGATCACAGGGTAATGATGTCAAATAGAACTGGTGGGATGAAATGACTAAGACGTTTTTTGAATGCTGATCACACCTTGAAGGTGTTGTTTATTTGTGATCACACAGTTATGACGTCAATTAATCTTTGAACTCAGTACGTTTGTAATGGTGATAACAATATTACGTATGGAATATGACAACTACTTAATATTATAGTTAGTAAATCTTGAAGTGATCATATTGTTATTATGAAGTATGTACATCGTTATCCTAATGTGTCCTTCCTTGCCAATTTTCACCTTACCAATGTTATCAGAGGAGTTACAGTCAAATATTTCGTTTTACAGCTTTACACTTCTTTCACTCTAACAAAACTCAAGTAATCATTTAAAAATTTTATTAAAGCAATATGAAAGATGGCATCTTTTTTACAAACAAGAAGATTGAAATTATTCATTAAACTATTGTTTTTTAAAATTATTTTTTTTAATTTTATTACCATAATTTGTTCACACACATGGGTTAGTTGAATGAAATGAAACATCATATTGTTCAATGAAACATCATATTGAAACAAATTAATTTGCATTCCGTTAATAAGGAGAACACTACTACACTTAAAGTAAAGGAAACATATTTTCATAACATCCGATGCAATTTCAAAAACAAAAGGCAGCACGCACACTTCGCCAGGACAAATAAAACTAAACAAACAAACATAACGCTACTTTAGACGTTATCAAGGTTTGCCAGACGTGTCCTTAAACGGGTGGATTGGTCTACCAAAGAGTAAATTTGATCTGCAAGACCATCAACTTCCATTTCCAGTTGCATGACGCGCTTCTCTCGATCGTTGACTCTAGCATTCTCCACAATCCACTCACGATGCAGATTCCTACAACGACGACGCTCGTGCTCGAGCGCTTTCTCAACGATGGCTACCTTCCCTTTCAAAAACTCCAAAGTCTCTCTATCTCCGGCATCCATCCTTCGCATTTGTTAGAAAAGTTTTCTTGAAATGAATTGAAAACGCATACTTATAGAACTTTGATGTCTATCATTACGAAGGAGTACAATAGTTGTAGTAATTGTTTTAATATTGTTTAAATAATCAATTGGCATTCAGATGAAATAATAATGATACACGATTTCCCAGTAATCGTTTCAGCTGAACCAAATAAATGTTTATCAACCATATCCATTCATATATCGATACACACCTCTTCGTAATTAACGTTGACATTTTGTTTTTATCGAAACTGTGATTTAATATTGCTTTAATAAAATTTTCAAATGATTACTTGAGTTTTAATATTGTTTTAATATTGTTTAAATAATCAATTGGCATTCAGATGAAGTAATAATGATACACGATTTCCCAGTAATCGTTTCAGCTGAACCACCGCCATTTAAAGAAAAACATATACAAATGGACCAATTGGTTGAGTACACACAAATTGAGACACCATTTTTTTAAAGATGATTTGAATCCTGGTGAGATTGTAGGTAGGTTGTCTAGCATTGATTAAAATACATGAATGTAAGTGGTAAGTTGAAACGATTAATTACAAGATTGGAATATCATTTATTTATGAGTTCAAGCAACCACCGTCATTATATGGTGTCCAGTTAATTAACTTTTCTACTTTTTAATTACAAATCATGCAAGTAATATATAAAGGGTGTTCGAATCAGATAGAGCATGTACTTGATTTTCTCTCTTTATTTATGAAAAATGGATTCCAACACCAATGGTTTCATCAATCATGCCATTTTTTATTTGTGGAAGGAAAAACACACTATTCTTGAACGTGCGCTGGAGAACGAGCGCATACGTTGCAGGAACCTGGTAGAGGATTGGAGACAGGAGAATAAGAAGGTCGAAGATGCTGATATCTGCATCATGAAACTGGAGATGGAGGTCGAAGCAAAAACCACTGAAGTTAACAGCTTGATGGAGGAATGCAATCGTTTGATTCTCCTTATTGAACAACGTAGTTGTAATCCATGATGTTTGTTAGGATTCCCGTTGTTTTTAATTGGCTTATTTCGTGATCAAACCACATGTGGGGATGCTTTGTAAGGGTAGCTTAGATGTTGTTGTTATTGCTTAGGCCCTTTTGAAGACCTCACTATTGACAAGCACCAAAGGTAATATTCTAAGTGCTTACTTGTCTTGAAGAGATAGATGCACACACTCACAACTCATGCATATGTTTAATCCTTATATGTTGTGTGTCTTTTATGTGTGTCTTAATGCTCATGAACATCTCTTCTTGCATGTTAGTTTGATTGCATCTTGCATATCCAATTGCCTTGTCATGCTTAGACTTAGGATTGCATTTTTGCACTGGGCGCCCCCAAAAGCGCTGTACAGAAGCGCTGTACGAACAGCGCCCATTGAGCGCTGTTCAGACCTGATCGATTTAATCGGTCGCTGTTGGGTCGCTGTTGGGGCGCTGTACGTGGCGCGGTACAGAGCGCTGTACGTACAGCGCCACTCTGTTTCCTCGTGAAAACAGAGCAAGGGCGCTGTACAGGCGCTGTACAATGGCGCTCTACGTACAGCGCCCATGGCAAATAGTGGGCAAACTTATCAAAACGACCACACTTTGTTTTGGCCCCCTATATATATGCCACTTTGACTTTAGGTCAATTACAAGAGTTCATATTCAGATTTCATACTTAGGATATTTTTCAAAGAGAAGAAAAATTCCAAGAACTCATTTTTAATTACTCAAACACCTTTTCCATGATCATCAATCATCATCTAGCATCATCTTAGATCATCTAGATGACATCTTGCATGGATTCTTCATCATACTTTGCTTGGTAAGCTTTTCACTAATATCTTACATATTTTGTGTTTCTCTTATCTAGCAATCTCAATTTAATTACTTGTATGTGATTTTATATTTGTTGAATACAAGATTGAGATTAGTATGATGTATGTTTGAGAAGTTGTATTGTGCTAGCATATTAGGTTTTTGTGCTTGATATTGATTAGCTAAACTAATTGACATGTCATTTAGTTTTGATATCTAGGATTGTTCTTAATTGCATATTAATCATCTTAGATAAGCATATAGGGTTTCCCTTGCTCTATGTTGCATTTTGGATATTTTCATATATTCACTTAGGGTTGTATTCTCTTCAAGAGAAGCTAAGTCTTGTGTGTAGCAATCGGGATTAGGTTGCTTAGATCGCAAGCAAATTGGACTAGGTTCACTCATACCGGGATTAGGTAGGTGTGTGATTACTTCCGGGATTAGGTTGTAATCGTTTGCACATTTAGTGGATTCGAGGTTCGAGTGTGGCTTACTTACATAGCCCGTGGTTTTTTCCCGTGAGGGTTTCCACGTAAAAATCAAGTGTTGATTTATATTTCCGCACCATATTACACTTGCTTATTTATATTATCTTGAGGGTAAATTCGTAATTTTGACTAATACGAAAAATTGGGTAAAAAGCGTAAAATCTATTCACCCCCCCTCTAGATAGCTTTATACACACCGTGGTAAATTTAGTTTCAATTGGTATCAGAGCGGGTTCCTAGACATACATAGGTGATCCTTGCTTATTTTGGTGTGTTTTGCATTTTGTGTGATTTTTGATCATTCATACATTTGCATTCATTTCATTCATTCATAAACACTATGAGTGGAAACGGTGGAAATGGTGGTGGCCACGAAGGAGCTTCTAGCACAAGGCCTCCACTTCTTACCGGTTTGAACTATTCCCAATGGAAAGGGAAGATGGAATCCTACATATGCCAAATTCATGACCGTGCATGGATGGCGGTGGAAGACGGATATGATCTCCCTATGATGACTCCCGCGGGTGGAGGACAAGATGTTTTGAAGCCTAAGGCGCAATGGAATGCGCAAGAGTTTGAGGCTTCAAAGTGGAATAGGAAGGCGATGCATGCCATTATGTGTGCAATGGATGAGAATCAGTACAAGCTTATTCAGAATACTCAAATTGCCAAAGTGGCATGGGACATCCTTCAAGTTGCACATGAGGGAACCGAGGTGGTGAAGGAGTCCAAGCTTCAAGTCCTCCAAACTCAATTTGAGTTACTTAGGATGGGAGAGGATGAATGCTTCAACGACTTCGAAATCAAATTGATGGACATAGTAAATCAAAGCCATCAACTCGGAGACCCGTATTCGGATAGGAGAGTCAAGCAAAAAATTATGAGATCTCTCCCCGATAGGTTTGAATCAAAGGTGACGGCCATAGAAGAAAATAGTGGCTACATGGATATGAAGCCAAGTGAGGTAATTGGGCGTCTCCTTGCATATGAGTCTAGGAAGGCTCCTAGCAACACTACTCCTCCTAAGAAGTCTAAAGGAATAGCTTTGAAAGCATCTAAGGATGCAAAGGAGGCAAAGCATGAATCGGATGAAGACCTTGCCTTATTTGTGAAACGGTTCAACAAGGTTATGGGGTTCAAGAAGAAGAAGGGATTTGGGTCAAGAGGACAAGATTTGAAGAAAAAGAGTTCCTTCAAGAAGTTTGAGCCTAGACAAGAGAGGACCGAAAGGAAAGGGGTTCGATGCTTTGAGTGTGGTGGGATTGGTCACTTTGCCCCCGAATGTGCGAATCACAATGAGAGGAAGAAGGGTAAAGTGATGGCCGCCACATGGAGTGGGAGTAGTGATGACTCCAATGAGGAGGATGAGTCTTCAAGTGAGGAAGAACTCATGGCTAACTTCCTAGCTTTTGCATCTTCTCACAAGAGCAAAAGTGCTAGTGAAAAGGAAGATTTGAGTCAAGAGGAAATTGACTCTAGTGAAGAAGAAAGTGACTCCTCTTCTAGTTCCAAGAAGAAGTTTGTGGAGCAAAAGGTGCTTGCTAAATACCATGCCGAGTTCAATGATTTAGCACTTAAAAGCACAAGAAAGATTGAGAGGTTGAGAGAAGAAAACCTTGAACTTTCGGCCCACAATGACCACTTAAGTGAACAAGTGGAAAGATTGAAGAGGAGAGAGGATAAGCTAATTGAGGAGTTAGACTTATCCAAGAGAAGTGAAGAAGGCTTGAAGAGGGAACTTGTAGAAGCTAAAGAGTCCTTGGCTAGGATAGATTCTAGCACCAAGAAGCTTGATCATTTACTTGGTGTTGGAAAGAGTCCAAGTGACAAGAGAGGTCTTGGGTATGAAGATGGCAAGAAAATCTCAACCTCTAACAAGACCGTGTTTGTCAAGAGCTTGAAGAATGAAGAAATTTCATTTGTGCAACCTCCTAAGAAAAAGTTAGAAATAGGACAAAGCTCTAATGCACAAGTGAAAATGGGGCCAAGAAGGAAAACTCAAGCTCAACCTCCTAAGGTTCCTCAAGCCAACACTCCTCCCAAATTGGCTCACAAAGGAAAGAGACCAATCATGCAACCTCAAGCTTGGAAGCAACCAAGACCGGTTCAACAACGAAGATGGATTGAACCCTCATATCCACAAAGACATGGACGTACTCAAAGGCGAGGTATGATTCCCTTTTTCATTCCTATTTGTCACTTTTGTGGTTGTGATGGTCATATTAGACCAAATTGCTTTCAATATATTAAAATGTGTAGAAAACAAAGCATGATTGAAAAGAGAAAGAATAGAGCCAAGATGCATGTTTCTAGGAATGAAAATGTTGATTTGCATGATCCTAGAAATAGTAGAGCACATGTACCAAAGGCCACTAAGAAAGCTAAAATTGTTGCTAAGTGGATTAGAAAGAATGAAAATGTTTGCCATGTTGCACAAATAGCCTTGAAGGCAAATTCTTCTAATTTTTGGTACTTGGATAGTGGGTGCTCTAGGCACATGACGGGAAACAAGAGTTTCTTCGAGACTCTTGTTATGGAGGAAGGTGGAAATGTCACTTTTGGTGATGGATCCAAAAGAAATGTTATAGGGAAAGGAACCATTTCCGTTCCCGGATTACCCTCCTTATCCAATGCTTTATTTGTTGATGGCTTGAAAGCCAATTTAATTAGCATTTCACATCTTAGTGATGAAGGATATTCCGTCTTGTTCTCTAAAGATTATTGCTCTATCCTTAAACCCGATGGACAAACCTTGTTGAAGGGCATGAGATCTAGCGACAATTGCTATTGTCTTGAAGCTAGAATTGTATCTAATCATGTGTCCATGGATGAGCAAATTGAGTTGTGGCATGAAAGACTTGGCCACATGAACTTTAGGGATCTACGGACCCTTGGAAAGTTCAATTGTGTGCGTGGCCTCCCTAAGCTTGGGAAGAAAGCCAATGGTATTTGTGGACCTTGCCAACAAGGAAAGCAAACCAAAAGCATGCACAAAAAGGGTAAGTATCTCACCACCAAGGAGCCACTTGAGCTTCTCCACATGGACCTCATGGGTCCCATGCAAACCGAAAGTTTGGGTGGAAAGAGATACATTTTTGTTTGTGTTGATGATTTCTCTAGATTTACATGGACATATTTTCTTAGAGAAAAATCCGAAACTTTTGATAAGTTTAAAATGCTTTGTACTAAATTGCAAAATGAAATGAATTCTAACATTAGAAGCATTAAACGGATTAGAAGTGACCATGGGAGAGAATTTGAAAATGCCACCTTTGAAACCTTTTGTGATGGTTTAGGCATCTCCCATGAATTTTCTGCTCCTAGGACACCTCAACAAAATGGAGTTGTTGAGAGGAAGAATAGGGTCCTCCAAGAGATGGCCCGTGTGATGTTGCTTAGCAACAATGTCCCTAGGAACCTATGGGCCGAAGCCATTAACACGGCTTGCTATATAGGAAATAGAGTGTTCCTAAGGCCCGGTACTAGAAACACCTCCTATGAGTTATGGAAAGGCAAGAGGCCAAATGTTAGCTACTTCCACACTTTTGGAAGCAAATGCTACATTTTGAATGACCGTGATCAACTTGGCAAGTTTGATGCTAAGAGTGATGAGGGTATTTTTATTGGCTATGCCTTAAATAGTAGAGCCTATAGAGTTTTCAATTTAAAGACTCTAAGTGTTATGGAATCATCCAATGTCGTATTTGATGATATTAGGCTCAAGTCTAATGACCATGAGGAGGAGGTTATTTTTAGTGATGATTCTCCTTTGGAGAAGGTTGTGGTGTCGCCTAATGTTGGGACTTCTAATGTCAACAATGATGGCACACAACCTATTGATAGAGTTCCTCTCTTGGACTCTAAAGAACCCGCTCCATGGGTTAGGAAACTCCATGATAAAGAAGATATCATTGGAGAGGTAAATGAGGGTGTTAGGACTAGACGCCAACTTGCTAATCTTATTAGCTATACATGTTACACCTCTCAAATTGAACCCAAAAAGGTTGAAGAAGCCTTAAATGATGAATTTTGGGTTCTTGCCATGCAAGAAGAGCTAAGCCAATTCGAAAGGAATGAGGTTTGGACTCTAGTTCCTAGGCCTAAGACCACTAATGTCATAGGCACCAAATGGATATTTAGGAACAAATCCGATGAGGATGGCAACATAGTGCGGAACAAGGCTAGACTTGTAGCACAAGGGTACTCTCAAATTGAGGGTATCGACTTTGAGGAGACTTTTGCTCCCGTTGCCCGCCTAGAGTCCATTAGGCTTCTCTTGTCCATCTCTTGTGTGCACAAGTTCAAATTGCACCAAATGGACGTCAAGAGTGCCTTCCTCAATGGCTTCTTGCAAGAGGAAGTGTTTGTTGAACAACCTAAGGGGTTTGTGGATGCACACCACCCCAATCATGTCTATCGCCTCAAGAAGGCACTCTATGGGTTGAAACAAGCACCGAGGGCTTGGTATGAGCGCCTCACTCAATTTCTTGTTGACAACAACTACACAAGAGGTAGTGTTGACAAGACACTATTCATCAAGAGAGACAATGATGAGCTTTTCATAGCTCAAATATATGTTGATGATATAGTTTTTGGCTCCACCAACAACACCAAAGTCCAACAATTTGTTGATGTCATGTCTCTTGAATTTGAGATGAGTCTTGTTGGTGAGCTTAGTTACTTCCTAGGTTTGCAAATTAGGCAAATGCATGATGGGATTTTCATAACCCAAGCCAAATATGCTAAGAACCTAGTGAAGAAGTTTGGTTTAGAGAAAGCCAAACATTGTGATACACCCATGAGTACAACTTTGAAGCTAAGCAAGGATGCTAGTGGTAAAAGTGTGGACCAAACTCTATATCGTGGCATGATAGGTAGCTTGCTTTACTTGACCGCAAGTAGGCCCGATATATCTTTTAGTGTGGGTGTGTGTGCTAGGTACCAAGCGGATCCTAAGGAGTCCCACCTCTCTTGTGTGAAGAGGATCATTCGCTATGTGAATGGGACATCCAACTATGGGATTTGGTACTCTTTTGACACTAATGCTAGTCTAGTTGGCTTTAGTGATGCGGATTGGGCAGGAAATTGTGATGATAGGAAGAGCACATCGGGCGGTTGCTTCTTTCTAGGCAACAACTTGGTGTCTTGGTTTTGCAAGAAGCAAAACTCGATTTCCTTGTCCACGGCCGAGGCCGAGTACATAGCCGCGGGGAGTGGATGCACACAACTCCTATGGATGAAGCAAATGCTAGTAGACTACGGATTCAACCAAGGTACTCTCACTCTCTTTTGTGATAACATGAGTGCTATTAATATTTCCAAGAATCCGGTTCAACATTCTAGAACTAAGCATATTGACATCCGCCATCACTTCATTAGAGAGCTTGTTGAAAATAAATGCATAGTACTTGAACATGTAGGTACTAATGATCAACTTGCGGACTTATTTACTAAACCCTTAGATGCTACTCGATTTAAAACTCTTAGTAGATCTATTGGGATATGTCTTGTGGAGTGATGTTTTATGATTGACCCCATATGGGGAACTCAAGCAAAGAGAGCTATTTTGCATTCATGTAACTTGCAAAAAATTTGAAATAACTTATGCCTCTTCTTTTGATTGCTTGAGTAAGCTTGGTTGTACATATGTATATATGCTTTCAAATTCTATAAGTGTGAACCTTGCTTGTCTACAATCCATGTCATATTTATGTTCAAACATGCATTTTTGGACTAGGAGATTTTCATAGGAAGTATGATGTGAATGACCTATAGTTATCTCCATGACATGATGTTTCTTAAATAACATGCTTATGCTAAATGAAAAAGCATGAAATTCATACAACATGCTCACATGAAAAGCATGAATTGATGATTGCATATTCTTAAAAATGCAAAACTTGTGTGAAAGCTAATGAGACTCAAAATGAATAAAGGATCTTGTATCCGTTCAAAGGAATTACATTCCAAATGTCTCTCTTTCTTTATTAGTTGAACATGGTTACTATCATACGGATATCTTATCCGGAAAAATCTAATAGGGTGCAAAGTCGCTCATGCCATGTTTCGCTTATAAAGTTGGATATAGTTACTCTTAAATTAAAATCAATAATCTCTATATCCTTGCTTTTTCCATGACATTGGTGAAATTGGTTTGAATTCAAATTAGAAACCTTTGTCATTTGCTTTGCCAAATACCATTGTATTTTGGACTTGAATGCTATATGTCTTGTATGCAAAGCATGTTGGATTCACACATTTTCTCAAATAAATCTCCTTGTTTCTCTCAAATTAATTGAAGTGCATAAAGTGACTTATATGTATATGCATATCTTGCATGCTTCTATCTCTCGTTGCTTTGAGTGACCCGGTTGGGGACTACTCCTTTGCCTATATCATGACAAAAAGGGGGAGTAGGAAATGGTAAGGGGAGTTGCAAAATTTAGAAGCTTTTGTGCATTTTGGGGAGAACATACATTGAGGGGGAGTAACCCTTTGAGGGGGAGCATTGCATTTATCATTCATTGCATACATTTGCTAATGTTGTGCCTAAATTCTAAAAATGCAAATGCTTGGTATTGTTCTCACATGATTAATCTCACACTTTACTTGTATTGGAAATGCTAGAAACTTTATTTTCAGGGCTTGATTGTTCTACAAGAGATTGAAGACTTGAAGTTTTTACTTTCTTATCTCTTTGTAATGTAGATAATCATTGTAGTCCCGTAGTTTCTAATTCTTTGTGAGGAATCAATGTGAGTGGTGGTTTTGTCACGAAATAGCCAAAGGGGGAGATTGTTAGGATTCCCGTTGTTTTTAATTGGCTTATTTCGTGATCAAACCACATGTGGGGATGCTTTGTAAGGGTAGCTTAGATGTTGTTGTTATTGCTTAGGCCCTTTTGAAGACCTCACTATTGACAAGCACCAAAGGTAATATTCTAAGTGCTTACTTGTCTTGAAGAGATAGATGCACACACTCACAACTCATGCATATGTTTAATCCTTATATGTTGTGTGTCTTTTATGTGTGTCTTAATGCTCATGAACATCTCTTCTTGCATGTTAGTTTGATTGCATCTTGCATATCCAATTGCCTTGTCATGCTTAGACTTAGGATTGCATTTTTGCACTGGGCGCCCCCAAAAGCGCTGTACAGAAGCGCTGTACGAACAGCGCCCATTGAGCGCTGTTCAGACCTGATCGATTTAATCGGTCGCTGTTGGGTCGCTGTTGGGGCGCTGTACGTGGCGCGGTACAGAGCGCTGTACGTACAGCGCCACTCTGTTTCCTCGTGAAAACAGAGCAAGGGCGCTGTACAGGCGCTGTACAATGGCGCTCTACGTACAGCGCCCATGGCAAATAGTGGGCAAACTTATCAAAACGACCACACTTTGTTTTGGCCCCCTATATATATGCCACTTTGACTTTAGGTCAATTACAAGAGTTCATATTCAGATTTCATACTTAGGATATTTTTCAAAGAGAAGAAAAATTCCAAGAACTCATTTTTAATTACTCAAACACCTTTTCCATGATCATCAATCATCATCTAGCATCATCTTAGATCATCTAGATGACATCTTGCATGGATTCTTCATCATACTTTGCTTGGTAAGCTTTTCACTAATATCTTACATATTTTGTGTTTCTCTTATCTAGCAATCTCAATTTAATTACTTGTATGTGATTTTATATTTGTTGAATACAAGATTGAGATTAGTATGATGTATGTTTGAGAAGTTGTATTGTGCTAGCATATTAGGTTTTTGTGCTTGATATTGATTAGCTAAACTAATTGACATGTCATTTAGTTTTGATATCTAGGATTGTTCTTAATTGCATATTAATCATCTTAGATAAGCATATAGGGTTTCCCTTGCTCTATGTTGCATTTTGGATATTTTCATATATTCACTTAGGGTTGTATTCTCTTCAAGAGAAGCTAAGTCTTGTGTGTAGCAATCGGGATTAGGTTGCTTAGATCGCAAGCAAATTGGACTAGGTTCACTCATACCGGGATTAGGTAGGTGTGTGATTACTTCCGGGATTAGGTTGTAATCGTTTGCACATTTAGTGGATTCGAGGTTCGAGTGTGGCTTACTTACATAGCCCGTGGTTTTTTCCCGTGAGGGTTTCCACGTAAAAATCAAGTGTTGATTTATATTTCCGCACCATATTACACTTGCTTATTTATATTATCTTGAGGGTAAATTCGTAATTTTGACTAATACGAAAAATTGGGTAAAAAGCGTAAAATCTATTCACCCCCCCTCTAGATAGCTTTATACACACCGTGGTAAATTTAGTTTCAATGTTTCTGTTTTGTCTTTGTTATTCTGTTTCTTGTGTTTTTTTTTTTTTTTTGTTTGTTTATCCTGAACTGTTTGTAATCACAACGTATGAAGCGTGGTATTTTGTAATTACATCAGAAATGATGTGGTTGTTCATATAATGAACTGTTTTCTATTCTGTGGATAATTGCGCTCACTGAAACTTATTATTGTATGAAACTGTATGGATGGACGAGTTATGTAGTAGTTATAAGGATTAAAAAATACTCACTGAACATGTAACAATTTTAAAGAAAAAACAAGGTCCACAATCGATTAACACTTTAAAAAACAAATAATCAAAATGTGTGCTATCAAGCAAACAATCATGGTCTGCCGCGAGGTCGAGAAATGTATCACTATGAAGACCTTTTTAATAATTTGCAATCTCACTTTTCGTTATCCCCTTTCCCCGGTCCACCGCGACGTCGATAATTTTTACCAATATTAAGACCTTTTGAATAATTTGCAATCTCACTCTGTGTTGTCCCCTTTCCCTTCTTATATTTTTTCAGCAAGCCGCGTTGCTTGTCTGATTGAATTTGTGGGGTTTTTGGAGAGACTGCAATGAATCTTGGCTTTCCTCGTACTGGCGTTTCTAAAAGTTCTTTCAGCATTTGATTTCTATGATGGTTCGCCAGATCTAAAGCAATTTTCATCCTGTGATACTCAGAGTTGTACTGCAATCGATGGAAGTATCATAAGAGTTAGAATATTTTATTTAGTTACCACAGGAAAAACAAATAATAATCTAGTGTTTTTTAATAGGGAAGGAATACGTAATCCACGTACATTACTCTGATCGAACCATGCACACAATTGTTGATCAGGAATACACCACAATCAAAACTATTAGGCTGTTTTGGACATTCAACATATGCTTCGACGAGAAAGGATTTGAACTCAAAATTTAAAGTGAGGATTTCAGAAAAGTACCGGTCCAGAAATGCAAGCTGCATATAAAAAAAATTAAAAATAAGAAACTCATTCTTGAGTAAAATTCAATACTTCAGGATACGCACAACTCTTTTTGCTGACAGTATTCTTTGTTCATTGTGCTCATCCGTGGGAAAGCTATCCCAGACTTCTGCCTTTTTCATCGAAACATTTATCACCAACAAGAACCAATGCACACTCCCCTCGTTCATGGGAATATAGATCTGCACATGGACTAATATAGTTCAGTGATTTCACCAAGTTACACGTGATAGACTCATATTGATTTTTTTTTTTTTTATATTGTTGTGTATTGAAATTAATAATATTTCTGTATTTAAATAACGTAACCTTGTCGCATTCACGCTCAGACCCATAGTAAAATGTGAGATAGCTCATGCGTCCAACCAACCTCAATTCTGCCAACTGACTTCTGGGTGACGCAATTGCACAAAACTGCAATCATGAATGGGCAGGGTATGAACGTCTACATATATATTGTCCACAAGTTTTGTTAAAGGAAGAATTAAAAATAATAATGTTGGGTTTAAGCAGCTAACCGAAAAGTATGTCGACAGATACCACACCCGTTTTGAAGAATCACGGGATATCAATGAGCTGCACAATTGATGATTAATTATTTAAATTAAGTGAGTACACATTGGATGTAAACAAAAAATAATTAAATTAAAAATGAAAGGAATGTATGTATGCTCACGCTATCATTCAACCAGCCATGAGGTAAAAGATTGGCCATATCATCACGAGTTAGATGTAGATCGTCATTAGTAATGACAGAGAGACTGAAAGGAAAAACGGTTAACAATCACGAGAAACATAAATCGTGATTTCTATAATAAAATGTGTTATCGCTGAACAATTTTCTGAACGTTAAGTTATATGTAAAACCGCACATATACATCGCAAAGCATAAAAGATTATTACAGAGGAAAGTGATCAACAACAATGCAATAACAGTTTTACCTTCCATTTTTTGTTGTTGGGTGACTAAACAATACGTTCAATAAATGAAGTTCTTCTTTTGAAAATGACGAGAGAGGGTTGTTTGGGGGAAAGTCTAGTGTTCTCGTGGAAAATCTGGTATTTGGTCTCGAAGGTGTGTCAACCTCAGTTTTACAGGTTGATCCTTCCTCCCTTGCGGTGGATTTTGCCTGCCGACTGTTTAGTCCAGTTAAAATCTTGCTTTGTGAGAAAGACTCCGTACTGGAGCTGATTATTTCAACGGTTTTGCAATCTCCCTAAGTGATACATGTTGACAAGTAATATCAACAAATAGTAAACATGGGGCCGGGGTAAATTAAAACATGCAGAGTTAAACTTTAAAAAAGTTAGTAAGTAACCATACCATATCATTGCAATGGACATGCTCAGCTCTCAATTCTTTGTTTGGAAGCAATTTCAAAATTTCAAGCTTGAAACTCTCCAGTAAGGGTTCGACCATTCTTCTCACCATGTCAGGTACTTCGACTTTTTTAAAATAATCGAGTGAAACTCCGATGGAACTGAGATTTTCTATCATTGTTTCTATCCTTTGTTCCAAACCCCGGTGCATGACAGACCAGTATGGCTCGTCGACCTCTACAGTGCTGCTGTAGTAACCACCTATAACGTCATCATTGTCCACCAACCTATTCACTGCTTCAGCCTTGTTTTTGGTCCAAGCAACCAAGGGAACATTAAGTCTGTTCACGTACACTTTATTCTGCGAAAGACATCCCCAATAAAAGATCTGCAGAAAAGGAAGGCACCCTTGGAAAAATGTTGTACCTCGGTTTCTGATGTTTCTCACACCATCCATTAAATACTGAAACGAAAATGTTGCCCATTTCTTGTGTCTGATTAATTTTGGATTCTTCAGTTGGGTCAGCAATGATTCGTCAACATTAGGTGATGCAGGTGGGCATAAAAGTATTGAAATAGTAAACAAAGCAAATGAAATCTTGAAATCATCATCTGCAGCCCTCATACTCTATAGTTATTTTTGCAAGGAAGAGAGTGTAATCTTGTCCTTAACAGTACTACTCTGTAGAAGTGCTTTCATTCTAATACAAGTTCGTCAAACTCTTCAGAGTCACAGTTGACTTCATCAATGCCGTCTGCCAAGCCCATCACCTTAGAGAAATCTGACACCCTTATTAGGATCCACTTACCGTGGAGCACTATAGACTGTGTGCTAGGTTGGATCACTGTAAGCAACATATTGCATAGAGAACCAAATAACTGAAGACAACTCATGTTCATTAACACCCCGAATCCCATATCCTCCACGCATTCTCTTTGTTCTTCGGTCAAATTGTCCACTACTTCGCGAAACTTTACAGGGCTGCACAAAGTTTGCCAATAACCTAGGATTTCTTCACTTGAAGACATTGTTTATAGGCTTCAAAAGTATATATGAAGAATTTAGATATTTTAAAAAAATCTGAAGGATTTTTTGCTTCTGGTTTAGAATGGAGTAATTGGGACAGAGAGATCGTATACATGCATGGAAGGTGTTATTAGTATATAATAATCATCAATCATTAATCATTACGTAGGGTGGCTGGCTATTTGATATCTCTTACGTTTTTCCATGCTAATTTTGTAGGCTTGTTGACAATAATTGATAGTCCATTTTTGCTCAACCTCCTACAAGGGGGGTGAGCATTACCCCCATCCCAAGCATAATTACCTCCCTGGACACATGTCATGCATTTGGGAGGGGGGTAATGGTTACCTCCCTTAAAACGGGGTGAGCAAAAATGTTCTTTAATTGATATTTAGATGTTAATTTTGTAGGCCGATTGGTAACATTGAGGTAACCATTTACTGCAACTAGTGTGAAGCTATGATCATTATATTAAACAAATCAACGGCTGAGATCAATCTGAAAGGAGCTTATAAAAAAAGTATATTACATAAACGAAATGTTGTTTACACTTTCCAACGAATAATTATAACGGGATTTTTTATTTAGGTGTGTACATACGAACTATGTAGGGCATAAAATATGTGTAGAGTTTAGGGCTTCCCAAAAATATAATGATGTAGCATCTGCTTTAGATTTTGATTTATTTATTTTATAAAAAGAGTGGCCAATTGGGATACAGGCTTATCCAAACCTCTTACGCTCTTCAATAAAATTTAGTTTGCTGGTTGATATTTAATTTCTCAATAACATAGATTGTACTCATTGATACTCAACTGATTAGGTGGGAAATCTCTTAACTTCAAACTATTCATTTTCAACTTTTTAAAATATTTTCTTTCTATTGGTTGTTTTAGATGAAATGGGTTGGTTCGAATTTAAAACAAAGCCATGTGTAACGCGCATGCACAAACTGAAATTTATTATTACAACAATTTCCAATGTAAAGTCGAATTATAACTTCAAACTATTCATTTTCAAGTTTTTAAAATATTTTCTTTCTATTGGTTGTTTTAGTTGACATGGGTTGGTCCGAATTTAAAACAAAGCCATGTGTAACGCATGAAATTTATTATTACAACAATTTCCAATGCAAAGCCGAATTATAATTTCATTTTTTACCCTTATCAAAACACATTAGCATCTCTCTGTCTTGGATTCACGATTTAAAACCCTAAATACAACTCTTTTCATCACGCCACTGTTGTTCCTTTCACTAAACATTGTCCATCACGCAACTATTCTTCTGTTAACGAGAGGCTTATGTGATAAGATTCACAGACCTATGAGGTTTGTGAAAATCGCACGGTCTGATCTTTGTAAATGTTTATATTTTTGTTTCTTGTAGGTTTTTTCAAGCTTTTTTACTGAAAGTTTGAAGATGTTTTGATTGGTTTCGTAATATCTGCACGTGTTTGTTAAAGGGTTTTTGGGGTAATTAGTGTTTGAAAAATGTTTTTGCACACATTGAACATAAAAAATATGTATGTCTTATTCTTTATAGAATCCACATTCGAAAAGCATTTATTAGTGTTGCTTCTTCGTTGATCTGTTATGTGTTGGATGGATGATTTATAGTGATAGTACCTGTTTGTTCAATGGCCAATGTTTCATATGATTGCAATGGTTCAATACGAATATGATTACCTTCGGCACGCAAGTTTTGAAAATGAAACCAGATTTGATTAAACATGTTTTGATGGATAATTTTTGCTCTTCTAAGAGAATTTATCTGTTGCTTATTCTTTGATCTGCAATGTGTTTCATTAATGGCCAATGTTAGATTTGATTGCAACGGTTCAATATGAACATGATTACATTATGGATGAAAGTTTTTAAATGTACAAATATATTTGCTTGAACATGTTTCGATGGATAATTTTTGCTCCCCAGATTTATGTTTTATTGTCGTTTATTCTTGTATGATGATAATTGTTGTTTGGTCACGAGTTTATTCAATGTATCAAGAATCGCCGGTTAATGTGTGGGTGGTATCCCACCAACAGTCTGTTACGCACACTATTGAGCTGCATTGCACGCCGTTGGTGGGTTACCACCAACACGTTGGTGGGATAGGTTATATGTATCAGTTAGAATCCATATTATCTATGTAATGTGGTCACGATTTTATTTAATGCATGACAACATATTCTAAAGATACCCTACAATACAATTTACATAAATTATGTGTTTGAAAATATAAAATAATAATTACATCTTTATATATTTACATACCTTGTATGATTGACTATTTATTTGGATAATCTTGTGTGATTGACTATGTTAGGATTCCCGTTGTTTTTAATTGGCTTATTTCGTGATCAAACCACATGTGGGGATGCTTTGTAAGGGTAGCTTAGATGTTGTTGTTATTGCTTAGGCCCTTTTGAAGACCTCACTATTGACAAGCACCAAAGGTAATATTCTAAGTGCTTACTTGTCTTGAAGAGATAGTTGCACACACTCACAACTCATGCATATGGTTAATCCTTGTATGTTGTGTGTCTTATATGTGTGCTGTTAGGATTCCCGTTGTTTTTAATTGGCTTATTTCGTGATCAAACCATATGTGGGGATGCTTTGTAAGGGTAGCTTAGATGTTGTTGTTATTGCTTAGGCCCTTTGGAAGACCTCACTATTGACAAGCACTAAAGGTAATACTCTAAGTGCTTACTTGTCTTGAAGAGATAGTTGCACACACTCACAACTCATGCATATATTTAATCCTTGTATGTTGTGTGTCTTATTTGTGTGCCTTAATGCTCATTAACATCTCTTCTTGCATGTTAGTTTGATTGCATCTTGCATATCCAATTGCCTTGTCATGCTTAGACTTAGGATTGCATTTTTGCACTGGGCGCTCCCAAAAGCGCTCTACAAAAGCGCTCTACGAACAGCCCCCGTTGGGCGCTGTACAGACCTGATCGATTTAATTCGAGCGCTGTAGGGGCGCTCTACAAAGCGCTCTACGTAGAGCGACCTCTCTGATGGCGCTCTACAAAGCGCTCTACGTAGAGCGCCCCTCTGTTTTCTCGCGAGAACAGAGCAGGGGGCTCTACAAAGCGCTCTACAAAGCGCTCTACGTAGAGCGCCCAAGGCAAATTTGAGGCAAACTTATCAAAACGACCACACTTTGTTTTGGCCTCCTATATATATGCCACTTTGACTTTAGGTCAATTACAAGAGTTCATATTCAAGCTTCATACTTAGGATATTTTTCAAGACAAGAAAAATACATAAAGAACTCATTTTTAATTACTCAAACACTTTTTCATGATCATCAATCATCATCTAGCATCATCTTAGATCATCTAGATGTCATCTAGCATGGATTCTTCATCATACTTTGCTTGGTAAGCTTTTCACTAATATCTTACATATTTTGTGTTTCTCTTATCTAGCAATCTCAATTAATTACTTGTTTGTTATTTGTATGCTTTGGATACAAGATTGAGATTAGTATGATGTATGTTTGAGAAGTTGTATTGTGCTAGCATATTAGGTTTTGTGCTTAATATTGATTAGCTAAACTAATTGACATGTCATTTAGTTTTGATATCTAGGATTGTTCTTAATTGCATATTAATCATCTTAGATAAGCATATAGGGTTTCCCTTGCTCTATGTTGCATTTTGGATATTTTCACATATTCACTTAGGGTTGTATTCTCTTCAAGAGAAGCTAAGTCTTGTGTGTAGCAATCGGGATTAGGTTGCTTAGATCGCAAGCAAAATCGGACTAGGTTCACTCATACCGGGATTAGGTAGGTGTGTGATTACTTCCGGGATTAGGTTGTAATCGTTTGCACATTTAGTGGATTCGAGGTTCGAGTGTGGCTTACTTACATAGCCCGTGGTTTTTCCCGTGAGGGTTTCCACGTAAAAATCAAGTGTTAATTTAATTTCCGCACCATATTACACTTGCTTGTTTATCTTATCTTGAGGGTAATTTCGTAATTTTGACTAACACGAAAAATTGGGTAAAAAGCGTAAAATCTATTCACCCCCCCTCTAGATAGTTTTATACACACCGTGCTATAATAAGTTTCAATTGGTATCAGAGCGGGTTCCTAGACATACATAGGTGATCCTTGCTTATTTTGGTGTGTTTTGCATTTTGTGTGATTTTTGATCATTCATACATTTGCATTCATTTCATTCATTCATAAGCACTATGAGTGGAAACGGTGGAAATGGTGGTGGCCACGAAGGAGCTTCTAGCACAAGGCCTCCACTTCTTACCGGTTTGAACTATTCCCAATGGAAAGGGAAGATAGAATCCTACATATGCCAAATTCATGACCGTGCATGGATAGCGGTGGAAGACGGATATGATCTCCCTATGATGACTCCCGCGGGTGGAGGAGAAGATGTTTTGAAGCCTAAGGCGCAATGGAACGCGCAAGAGTTTGATGCTTCAAAGTGGAATAGGAAGGCGTTGCCTGCCATCTTGTGTGCCATGGACGAAAATCAATACAAGTTGATTCAAAATACTAGGATAGCTAAGGAGGCTTGGGACATCCTAGAGATTGCACATGAGGGAACCGAAGTGGTGAAGGACTCCAAGCTTCAAGTCCTCCAAACTCAATTCGAGACGCTTAAGATGGAGGAGAATGAGTGCTTCAACGACTTCGAGATCAAGTTGATGGATATAGTCAACCAAAGCCATCAACTTGGTGATCCATATTCGGATAGGAGAATCAAGCAAAAGATTATGAGATCTTTACCCGATAGGTTTGAATCGAAGGTGACGGCTTTAGAAGAAAATAGTGGTTATAAGGATATGAAGCCGAGTGAGGTGATTGGGAGACTTCTAGCTTATGAGTCTAGGAAGGGGCCTATCTCCACACCCACTAAAAAGCAAAAAGGAATTGCTTTAAAAACCTCCAAGGATGAAAAGGAGGAAAAGAAGGTTGACTCGGATGAAGACCTTGCCTTGTTTGTAAAAAGGTTCAACAAGGTTATGAAGTTTAGAAGAAAGAACTTTGGATCAAAAGGACAAGATTTGAAGAAAAAGGGTTCTTTCAAGAAGTTTGAACCTAGGCAAGAGAGGACCGAAAGGAAAGGGGTCTGATGTTTCGAGTGTGGTGGCATAGGTCATTTTGCCCCCGATTGTGCAAATCATGTTGAGAAGAAAAAGGGGAAAGTGATGGCCGCCACTTGGAGTGGAAGTAGTGATGACTCCTATGAGGGAGATGAGTCTTCGGATGATGAAGAGCTCATGGCTAATCTCCTAGCTTTTGCCTCCTTCCATAAAAGCAAAAGTGCTAGTGAGAGAGAGGAAATGAGTCAAGAGGAAAATGACTCAAGTGAAGTAGAAAGTGATTCCTCTTCTAACTCCATGAATGGATTTATGGAGAAAAAGGAGTTTGCTAAATATCATGCCGAGTTTAATGATTTAGCAATCAAGAGCACAAGAAAGATCAAGATGTTGAGAGAAGAAAATCTTGAGCTTGCATCTCATAATGACCACTTAAGTGAACAAGTGGAAAAATTCAAGAAGATGGAAGATAAGCTAAAAGAGGAGTTAGTCTTATCTAGGAGGAATGAGGATAGTCTAAAGAGGGAGCTTGAAGAAGTTAGAGAATCTATGACTAGGATGGACTCTAGCACCAAGAAGCTTAACCATATGCTTGGTGTTGGAAAGAGTCCATGTGACAAGAGGGGTCTTGGGTATGAAGATGGCAAGAAGATCTCAACCTCTAACAAGACCGTATTTGTCAAGAGCTTGAAGAAAGAAGAAACTTCATTTGTGCAACTTCCTAGGAAGAAGTTAGAAATAGGACAAAGTTCAAATGCTCAAGTGAAGATGGGGCCAAGAAGGCAACCTCAAGCTCAACCCCCTAGGGTTCCTCAAGCCAACATTTCTCCTCAAATGGCTCACAAAGGAAAGAGGCCTATCATGCAACCTCAAGCTTGGAAGCAACCTAGACCGGTTCAACAACGAAGACGCATTGAACCCTTTCATCCACAAAGACAAGGACAAGGTATGATTCCTTATTTTACTCATATTTGTCACTTTTGTGGATTTGTTGGTCATATTAGACCACAATGCTTTCGCTATATAAAAATGTGCAAAACTAGAAGCATGATAGAGAAGAAAAAGAAAAGAGCCATGATGCATGTTCCTAGGAATAATAATATTGATTTGCATGATCCTAGGAATAATAGAGCACATGTACCAAAGACCACTAAGAAAGCTAAAATTGTTGCTAAGTGGATTAGAAAGAATGAAAATGTTTGCCATGTTGCACAAATAGCCTTGAAGGCAAATTCTTCTAATTTTTGGTATTTGGATAGTGGGTGCTCTAGGCACATGACGGGAAACAAGAATTTCTTCGAGACTCTTGTTATGAAGGAAGGTGGATATGTCACTTTTGGTGATGGATCCAAAAAGAAGGTTGTAGGGAAAGGATCCATTTCCGTTCCCGGTTTACCCTCCTTATCCGATGCTTTATTTGTTGATGGCTTGAAAGCCAATTTAATAAGCATTTCACATCTAAGTGATGAAGGATATTCCGTCTTGTTTAGTAAAAATGATTGCTCAATCCTAAAGCCTGATGGACAAACCTTATTGAAAGGTATGAGATCTAGCGACAATTGCTATTGTCTTGAAGCTAGAATAGTCTTAAACAATGTGTCCATGGATGAGCAAGTTGAGTTGTGGCATGAAAGACTTGGCCACATGAACTTTAGGGATTTAAGAACCCTTGGAAAGTTCGAGTGTGTGCGTGGCCTCCCTAAGCTTGGGAAGAAAGCCAATGGTATTTGTGGACCTTGCCAACAAGGAAAACAAACCAAAAGCATGCACAAAAAGGGCAAGTATCTCTCCACCAAGGAGCCCCTAGAGCTTCTCCACATGGATCTCATGGGTCCTATGCAAACCGAGAGCTTAGGTGGAAAGAGATACATTTTTGTTTGTGTTGATGATTTCTCTAGATTTACATGGACATATTTTCTTAGAGAAAAATCCGAAACTTTTGATAAGTTTAAAATGCTTTGTACTAAATTGCAAAATGAAATGAATTCTAACATTAGAAGCATTAAACGGATTAGAAGTGACCATGGGAGGGAGTTTGAGAATGCCTCTTTTGAAAGCTATTGTGATAGCCTAGGCATCTCCCATGAGTTTTTGGCTCCTAGGACACCTCAACAAAATGGAGTTGTTGAGAGGAAGAATAGGGTCCTCCAAGAGATGGCCCGTGTGATGTTGCTTAGCAACAATGTCCCTAGGAACCTATGGGCCGAAGCCATCAACACGGCTTGCTATATAGGAAATAGAGTGTTCCTAAGGCTCGGTACTAGAAACACCTCCTATGAGTTATGGAAAGGCAAGAGGCCAAATGTTAGCTACTTCCACACCTTTGGGAGCAAATGCTACATTTTAAATGACCGTGATCAACTTGGCAAGTTTGATGCTAAGAGTGATGAGGGTATCTTTATTGGCTATGCCTTGAATAGTAAAGCCTATAGAGTTTTCAACTTGAAGACTCGAACCGTTATGGAATCATCGAATGTTATCATTGATGATACAAGGCTCAAGTCCAAAGACCATGAAGAGGAGGATGTTTTAGAGGATGACTCTCCTTTGGAGAGGGTTGTGGTGACTCCCAATGTTGGGACATCTAATGAAGTCACACAACCTAGTACTAGAGTTCCTAACTTGGACTCTAATGAACCCGCTCCATGGGTTAGAAGACTCCATAACAAAGAGGATGTTATTGGAAATGTTAATGAGGGTGTTAGAACTAGGCGTCAAATAGCTAATCTAATTAGCTTTACATGCTACACCTCTCAAATAGAACCCAAAAAGGTTGAAGAAGCCTTAAATGATGAATTTTGGGTTCTTGCCATGCAAGAAGAGCTAAACCAATTCGAAAGGAATGAGGTTTGGACTCTAGTTCCTAGGCCTAAGACCACTAATGTCATAGGCACCAAATGGATATTTAGGAACAAATCCGATGAGGATGGCAACATAGTGCGGAACAAGGCTAGACTTGTAGCACAAGGGTACTCTCAAATTGAGGGTATCGACTTTGAGGAGACTTTTGCTCCCGTTGCCCGCTTAGAGTCCATTAGGCTTCTCTTGTCCATCTCTTGTGTGCACAAGTTCAAATTACACCAAATGGACGTCAAGAGTGCCTTCCTCAATGGCTTCTTGCAAGAGGAAGTGTTTGTAGAACAACCCAAGGGGTTTGTGGATGCTCACCACCCCAACCATGTCTATCGCCTCAAAAAGGCTTTATATGGGTTGAAACAAGCACCGAGGGCTTGGTATGAGCGCCTCACTCAATTTCTTGTTGACAATAACTACACAAGAGGTAGTGTTGACAAGACACTATTCATCAAGAGAGACAATGATGAGCATTTCATAGCTCAAATATATGTTGATGACATAGTGTTTGGCTCCACCAACAACACCAAAGTCCAACAATTTGTTGATGTCATGTCTCTTGAATTTGAGATGAGTCTTGTTGGTGAGCTTAGTTACTTCCTAGGTTTGCAAATTAGGCAAATGCATGATGGAATTTTCATAACCCAAGCCAAATATGCTAAGAACCTAGTGAAAAAGTTTGGTTTAGAGAAAGTCAAACATTGTGATACACCCATGAGTACCACTTTGAAGCTAAGCAAGGATGCTAGTGGTAAAAGTGTGGAACAAACTCTATATCGTGGCATGATAGGTAGCTTGCTTTATTTGACCGCAAGTAGGCCCGATATATCTTTTAGTGTGGGTGTATGTGCTAGGTACCAAGCGGATCCTAAGGAGTCCCACCTCTCTTCCGTGAAGAGGATCATTCGCTATGTAAATGGGACATCCAACTATGGGATTTGGTACTCTTTTGACACTAATGCTAGTCTTATAGGCTTTAGTGATGCGGATTGGGCAGGAAATTGTGATGATAGGAAGAGCACATCGGGCGGTTGCTTCTTTCTAGGCAACAACTTGGTGTCTTGGTTTTGCAAGAAGCAAACTCGATTTCCTTATCCACGGCCGAGGCCGAGTACATAGCCGCGGGGAGTGGATGCACACAACTCCTATGGATGAAGCAAATGGTAGTAGACTACAGATTCAACCAAGGTACTCTCACTCTCTTTTGTGATAATATGAGTGCAATTAATATTTCCAAGAATCCGGTGCAACATTCTAGAACTAAGCATATTGACATCCGCCATCACTTCATTAGAGAGCTTGTTGAAAATAAATGCATAGTACTTGAACATGTAGGTACTAATGATCAACTTGCGGACCTATTTACTAAACCCTTAGATGCTACTCGATTTAAAACTCTTAGTAGATCTATTGGGATATGTCTTGTGGAGTGATGTGTTCTATGATTGACCCCATATGGGGAAACTCAAGCAAAGAGAGCTATTTTGCATTCTTGTAACTTGCAAAAAATTTGAAATAACTTATGCCTCTTCTTTTGATTGCTTGAGTAAGCTTGGTTGTACATATGTATATATGTGTTCAATTCTATAAGTGTGAACCTTGCTTGTCTACAATCTATGTCATATTTATATTCAAACATGCATTTTTGGACTAGGAGATTTACATAGGAAGTATGATGTGAATGACCTATAGTTATCTCCATGACATGATGATTCTTTAATAACATGCTAATGATAAATGAAAAAGCATGAAATTCATACAACATGCTCACATGAAAAGCATGAATTGATGATTGCATATTCTTAAAATGCAAAACTTGTGTGAAAGCTAATGAGACTCAAAACTTGTATCCGTTCAAAGGAATTTACATTCCAAATGTCTCTCTTTCTTTATTAGTTGAACATGGTTACTATCATACGGATATCTTATCCGGAAAAATCTAATAGGGTGCAAAGTCGCTCATGCCATGTTTCGCTTATAAAGTTGGATATAGTTATTCTTAAATTGAAATCAATAATCTCTATATCCTTGCTTTTCCCATGACATTGGTGAAATTGGTTTGAATTCTTATTAGAAACCTTTGTCATTTGCTTTGCCAAATACCATTGTATTTTGGACTTGAATGCTATATGTCTTGTATGCAAAGCATGTTGGATTCACACATTTTCACAAATAAATCTCCTTGTTTCTCTCAAATTAATTGAAGTGCATAAAGTGACTTATATGTATATGCAAATCTTGCATGCTTCTATCTCTCGTTGCTATGAGTGACCCGGTTGGGGACTACCCCTTTGCCTATATCATGACAAAAAGGGGGAGTAGGATATGGTAAGGGGAGTTGCAAAATATAGAAGCTATTGTGCACTTTGGGGAGAACATACATTGAGGGGGAGTAACCCGTTGAGGGGGAGGATTGCATACACTTACATTTCATAATGTTGTGCCTATATTGTAAATGCAAATGCGTGTTATTGTTCTCACATGATTAATCTCACACTTTACTTGTATTGGAAATGCTAGAAACTTTATTTTCAGGGCTTGATTGTTCTACAAGAGATTGAAGACTTGAAGTTTTACTTTCTTATCTCTTTGTAATGTAGATAATCATTGTAGTCCCGTAGTTTCTAATTCTATGTGAGGAATCAATGTGAGTGGTGGTTTTGTCACGAAATAGCCAAAGGGGGAGATTGTTAGGATTCCCATTGTTTTTAATTAGCTTATTTCGTGATCAAACCATATGTGGGGATGCTTTGTAAGGGTAGCTTAGATGTTGTTGTTATTGCTTAGGCCCTTTTGAAGACCTCACTATTGACAAGCACCAAAGGTAATACTCTAAGTGCTTACTTGTCTTGAAGAGATAGTTGCACACACTCACAACTCATGCATATATTTAATCCTTGTATGTTGTGTGTCTTATTTGTGTGCCTTAATGCTCATTAACATCTCTTCTTGCATGTTAGTTTGATTGCATCTTGCATATCCAATTGCCTTGTCATGCTTAGACTTAGGATTGCAATTTTGCACTGGGCGCTCCCAAAAGCGCTCTACAAAAGCGCTCTACGAACAGCCCCTTTTGGGCGCTGTACAGACCTGATCGATTTAATTCGAGCGCTGTAGGGGCGCTCTACAAAGCGCTCTACGTAGAGCGCCCAAGGCAAATTTGAGGCAAACTTATCAAAACGACCACACTTTGTTTTGGCCTCCTATATATATGCCACTTTGACTTTAGGTCAATTACAAGAGTTCATATTCAAGCTTCATACTTAGGATATTTTTCAAGACAAGAAAAATACACAAAGAACTCATTTTTAATTACTCAAACACTTTTTCATGATCATCAATCATCATCTAGCATCATCTTAGATCATCTAGATGTCATCTAGCATGGATTCTTCATCATACTTTGCTTGGTAAGCTTTTCACTAATATCTTACATATTTTGTGTTTCTCTTATCTAGCAATCTCAATTAATTACTTGTTTGTTATTTTGTATGCTTTGGATACAAGATTGAGATTAGTATGATGTATGTTTGAGAAGTTGTATTGTGCTAGCATATTAGGTTTTGTGCTTAATATTGATTAGCTAAACTAATTGACATGTCATTTAGTTTTGATATCTAGGATTGTTCTTAATTGCATATTAATCATCTTAGATAAGCATATAGGGTTTCCCTTGCTCTATGTTGCATTTTGGATATTTTCACATATTCACTTAGGGTTGTATTCTCTTCAAGAGAAGCTAAGTCTTGTGTGTAGCAATCGGGATTAGGTTGCTTAGATCGCAAGCAAAATCGGACTAGGTTCACTCATACCGGGATTAGGTAGGTGTGTGATTACTTCTGGGATTAGGTTGTAACCGTTTGCACATTTAGTGGATTCGAGGTTCGAGTGTGGCTTACTTACATAGCCCGTGGTTTTTCCCGTGAGGGTTTCCACGTAAAAATCAAGTGTTAATTTAATTTCCGCACCATATTACACTTGCTTGTTTAACTTATCTTGAGGGTAATTTCGTAATTTTGACTAACACGAAAAATTGGGTAAAAAGCGTAAAATCTATTCACCCCCCCCCCCCCCCCCTCTAGATAGTTTTATACACACCGTGCTATAATAAGTTTCATGTGCCTTAATGCTCATTAACATCTCTTCTTGCATGTTAGGTTGATTGCATCTTGCATTGCCCATTGCCTTGTCATGCATAACCTTGGGATTCCATCTTTGCAAAGGGCGCTGTTCAAAGCGCTCTACAGAGCGCTGTTCGAACAGCGCCCCTCATACTTGATGCAATTAATTCCATTTAAATGCATCAAGCCTGATGCATTCTACATGGGCACTGTACGAGCGCTGTACAAAGCGCTGTTCGTACAGCGCCTCTCTGTTTTCTCGTGAAAACAGAGCAAGGGCGCTGTACAGGCGCTGTACAAGGGCGCTCTACGTACAGCGCCCAAGGCAAATAGTGAGCCAACTTATCAAAACGACCCCACTTTGATTTGGCCCCCTATATATATGCCACTTTGACTTTAAGTCAATGACAAGAGTTCATATTCAGATTTCATACTTAGGAGATTTTTCAATGAGAAGAAAAATTCCAAAGAACTCATTTTTAATCACTCAAACACTTGTTCCATGATCATCAATCATCATCTAGCATCATCTTAGATCATCTAGATGACATCTAGCATGGATTCTTCATCATACTTTGCTTGGTAAGCTTTTCACTAATATCTTACATATTTTGTGTTTCTCTTATCTAGCAATCTCAATTTATTTACTTGTATGTGATTTTATATACTTTGAACACAAGATTGAGATTAGTATGATGTATGTTTGAGAAGTTGTATTGTGCTAGCATATTAGGTTTTGTGCTTGATATTGATTAGCTAAACTAATTGACTTGTCATTTAGTTTTGATATCTAGGATTGTTCTTAATTGCATATTAATCATCTTAGATAAGCATATAGGGTTTCTCTTGCTCTATGTTGCATTTTGGATATTCACATATATTCACTTAGGGTTGTTTTCTCTTCTAGAGAAAGTAAGTCTTGTGTGTAGCAACCGGGATTAGGTTGCTTAGATCGCAAGCAAATCGGACTAGGTTCACTCATACCGGGATTAGGTAGGTGTGTGATTACTTCCGGGATTAGGTTGTAATCATTTGCACATTTAGTGGATTCGAGGTTCGAGTGTGGCTTACTTACATAGCCCATGGTTTTTCCCGTGAGGGTTTCCACGTAAAAATCAAGTGTTAATTTAATTTCCGCACCATATTACACTTGCTTGTTTATTTTATCTTGAGGGTAATTTCGTAATTTTGACTAACACGAAAAATTGGGTAAAAAGCGTAAAATCTATTCACCCCCCCCCCCCCCTCTAGATAGTTTTATACACACCGTGCTATAATTAGTTTCAATTGGTATCAGAGCGGGTTCCTAGACATACATAGGTGATCCTTGCTTATTTTGGTGTGTTTTGCATTTTGTGTGATTTTTGATCATTCATACATTTGCATTCATTTCATTCATTCATAAACACTATGAGTGGAAACGGTGGAAATGGTGGTGGCAACGAAGGTGCTTCTAGCACAAGGCCTCCACTTCTTACCGGATTGAACTATTCCCAATGGAAAGGGAAGATGGAATCCTACATATGCCAAATTCATGACCGTGCATGGATGGCGGTGGAAGACGGATATGATCTCCCTATGATGACTCCCGCGGGTGGAGGAGAAGATGTTCTGAAGCCTAAGGCGCAATGGAATGCGCAAGAGTTTGATGCTTCAAAGTGGAATAGGAAGGCGATGCATGCTATCTTGTGTGCTATGGACGAAAATCAATACAAGTTGATTCAAAATACTATGATAGCTAAGGAGGCTTGGGACATCCTAGAGATTGCACATGAGGGAACCGAAGTGGTGAAGGACTCCAAGCTTCAAGTCCTCCAAACTCAATTCGAGACGCTTAAGATGGAGGAGAATGAGTGCTTCAACGACTTCGAGATCAAGTTGATGGATATAGTCAACCAAAGCCATCAACTTGGTGATCCATATTCGGATAGGAGAATCAAGCAAAAGATTATGAGATCTCTACCCGATAGGTTTGAATCGAAGGTGACGGCTTTAGAAGAAAATAGTGATTTTAAGGATATGAAGCCGAGTGAGGTGATTGGGAGACTTCTAGCTTATGAGTCTAGGAAGGGGCCTATCTCCACACCCACCAAAAAGCAAAAAGGAATTGCTTTAAAAACTTCCAAGGATGAAAAGGAGGAAAAGAAGGTTGACTCGGATGAAGACCTTGCCTTGTTTGTAAAAAGGTTCAACAAGGTTATGAAGTTTAGAAGAAAGAACTTTGGATCAAAAGGACAAGATTTGAAGAAAAAGGGTTCTTTCAAGAAGTTTGAACCTAGGCAAGAGAGGACCGAAAGGAAAGGGGTCCGATGTTTCGAGTGTGGTGGCATAGGTCATTTTGCCCCCGATTGTGCAAATCATGTTGAGAAGAAAAAGGGGAAAGTGATGGCCGCCACTTGGAGTGGAAGTTGTGATGACTCCTATGAGGGAGATGAGTCTTCGGATGATGAAGAGCTCATGGCTAATCTCCTAGCTTTTGCCTCCTCCCATAAAAGCAAAAGTGCTAGTGAAAGAGAGGAAATGAGTCAAGAGGAAAATGACTCAAGTGAAGTAGAGAGTGATTCCTCTTCTAACTCCATAAATGGATTTGTGGAGAAAAAGGTGCTTGCTAAATATCATGCCGAATTTAATGATTTAGCAATCAAGAGCACAAGAAAGATCAAGATGTTGAGAGAAGAAAATCTTGAGCTTGCATCTCATAATGACCACTTAAGTGAACAAGTGGAAAAATTCAAGAAGATGGAAGATAAGCTAAAAGAGGAGTTAGTCTTATCTAGGAGGAATGAGGATAGTTTAAAGAGGGAGCTTGAAGAAGTTAGAGAATCTATGACTATGATGGATTCTAGCACCAAGAAGCTTGACCATATGCTTGGTGTTGGAAAGAGTCCATGTGACAAGAGGGGTCTTGGGTATGAAGATGGCAAGAAGATCTCAACCTCTAACAAGACCGTGTTTGTCAAGAGCTTGAAGAAAGAAGAAACTTCATTTGTGCAACTTCCTAGGAAGAAGTTAGAAATAGGACAAAGTTCAAATGCTCAAGTGAAGATGGGGCCAAGAAGGCAACCTCAAGCTCAACCCCCTAGGGTTCCTTAAGCCAACATTTCTCCTCAAATGGCTCACAAAGGAAAGAGGCCTATCATGCAACCTCAAGCTTGGAAGCAACCTAGACCGGTTCAACAACGAAGACGCATTGAACCCTTTCATCCACAAAGACAAGGACAAGGTATGATTCCTTATTTTACTCCCATTTGTCACTTTTGTGGATTTGTTGGTCATATTAGACCACAATGCTTTCGCTATATAAAAATGTGCAAAACTAGAAGCATGATAGAGAAGAAAAAGAAAAGAGCCATGATGCATGTTCCTAGGAATGATAATATTAATTTGCATGATCCTAGGAATAGTAGAGCACATGTACCAAAGACCACTAAGAAAGCTAAAATTGTTGCTAAGTGGATTAGAAAGAATGAAAATGTTTGCCATGTTGCACAAATAGCCTTGAAGGCAAATTCTTCTAATTTTTGGTATTTGGATAGTGGGTGCTCTAGGCACATGACGGGAAACAAGAGTTTCTTAGAGACTCTTGTTATGGAGGAAGGTGGATATGTCACTTTTGGTGATGGATCCAAAAAGAAGGTTGTAGGGAAAGGATCCATTTCCGTTCCCGGTTTACCCTCCTTATCCGATGCTTTATTTGTTGATGGCTTGAAAGCCAATTTAATAAGCATTTCACATCTTGTAAGGTTCACTATTTGTATTGGCTTGATTCCATTGCAAAACACTCTATGATTGTATTAGTTGTTGCTTAGGACATTATTTGAAGAAAGGAAGCTCAAAGAGTGAAGAGCAACATCTAGTGCAAAAGTCGTCTTCAAGAGGTGAAAATCGTCAAAGGTAAAACTTGACTTCCACCCTCTTGCAAGGCGTTAGCGCACACACACATAATTCATACATGTGTGTCCCTGCATCGTGGTTCAAACATTTGGTATAACACATTCACACACTTCATAGCATGCTCATGCATTGATCTTGTATTGACAAACATTGTGAAATTGCATGCTTTGTGACTATCTCTTTGATATGGCATGTTTGTGTGAATATGTGTTTATTTGTTTTTGTATTTTGTGTTTAAGACTTGAACATGTTCTTATTTAATGCCTTATCGAGTTCCGGTCATTTCGGTTACTCACTCTTAAGGTTTCGAGTCCAAACAAGTTGACTAGTCTACTTTTCGTTCTCATTTGTTGTGTTGATTTCATCATCGGATTCCAAGATGATTTCTCAACCATTTTTCAAAGTTGAGTAGTCTTAGTCGTGCGTGAGGGAGTCATGGTTCGTAATCCGAAAACGGATTCAAAATCGGAGGTCGGATGCTCAAGATATGTTGCAACGAACCGAGGGAGCGCGCGAGAGGTGTGCAAATCACGTGTGGCCACTTGGCCAGCCCGTGTGGGAGGCCGTGGGCCCCACGGGAAAGGGAGCCTTCTGCTCCCGTGGGCCCCACGCGCCCCCACGGGGTGCTGATGTGGCAGCACATGATTTGCTCGGAAATTCTCTCCTTTTCCCTCCTTTTAATCAAACCTCCTTCCCTCCACACTAATGCAATTTTTTGAAGAACACTTGAAATCCCGCATCAGTTTTTCAACAATTTGCGTTTACTTGTTTTGATCATATCTCTCTCATACGAACTCGAAATCATTCGATTCAAAAACCAAAATTGTTGGTCTCGAAGAGAGCTACAAACCCCAAGCATTTCCAGAGGCAGTTGACTTCGGCATTTTTCTCAGCTGGTCAATTTTCAGTCCGTGGTCAGTACTTGATTTTCAACTTCTTCTTTTTCAATTTCATTTTTGATCAACTATTGATTCTTTCCATTTGATTGATGAAATTTGTTAAGAAGTATGTTAGATCACATGTTAGGGTTATTTGATCATTTGTTAATTGAGTTTTAGCTTTGTAATTAGTCTTGAACATTTATGTGCTAAACTTGAACTATCATGAAATTGATTCTAGAAAATGTATGAGTGATGTGCTTCATGTTATTTTCTATGTTTTATTTCATGATCTAAGAACTAGGTTTTTAGTGTGCTAAATTGAATATTGATACCTTGTTCTTATTGATTTGCATGTCTTGATTTCTAGATAACTTTTGTGATTGTGTGTTGAAATCATATTCTAGACTATCATTGAACATGTACATTTTGCTTGATTGATCATCTAGCTTAATTTGATTGTGCTTGCATCATTTGCATCACTTTAGATCATAGCCTTGTATTAGGTTGAAGTCTCTAGCAAAGTGAGTGAAGCTTTGTGGATAGAGCAAGGGAGCCTTGATTAGAGTCGGGAGGACTCGGATAATCAAGCAAGGAAGTCTTGTCTAGGGTCGGGAGGATCCGGATAGGCAAGCAAGAAATCTTCCTAGAGACGTGAGCGTCTTGGATAGAAAGTTGCTTTCTAGAGGTGTAGGACACATCTCGGATAGGAAGTAGGCTTGGTGATTCACTAGCCCTAAGGGTAGATTAGGAGTTGATAGCTTGAGCGGATATCATGAGTGATAGCTTGAGTGTGTAAGTCCTTTTTTTTCACATAGTGGATTGCTTCGCCGGTGGTTGTGGTATCAACCCGTGGATGTTTCCTCATTGAGGTTTTACCACGTTAAAATCATTGTGTTCAATTTTGCTTTACTTTCTTTTATCTTCCATATATTACATTGTTTGCACATCTTGTAAATTGATTAACTCTTGTCTTAGTGAAATCAATTCATTTGCTAAATCTTATCAAGTGTGCATTTGCCTTGTAATTTTCCGCATTATTTTTAATTGGAAGAATTTGGAGCCTATACCTATTCACCCCCCCTCTAGGTATATTTCACTACTACATTAAGGGAAATTTCACATCTAAGTGATGAAGGATATTCCGTCTTGTTTAATAAAAATGATTGCTCAATCCTAAAGCCCGATGGACAAACCTTGTTGAAAGGTATGAGATCTAGCGACAATTGTTATTGTCTTGAAGCTAGAATAGTCTCAAACAATATGTCCATGGATGAGCAAGTTGAGTTGTGGCATGAAAGACTTGGCCACTGATTGCTTTAGTTCTACACATAGTGTAGCCCCAATTTCTTATCGTTTTGTGTTCGATTCTCGAGTAAAAGCCGTGGTTTTGACACTTTAAATGAGTTGTGCAGGGGCAAGATGTTATGTTAGCCATTCACAAAAAAAGGAGCCAAAAAGAAGCAAAGAGCAGAACTTCCTGCTCCTAGGCGACCCCAAGGCGACCTCAGGCAGCTCGCCTCGAGGTCGCTCTACTCCCAGGCCAGGACCAGGTTGCCTCCATCCAAGGCGACCCCAAGGCGAGCTCAAGAAGATCGCCCCAAGGTCGCCCCAAGCAGCTCGCCCAAGCAGCTCGCCCCAAGCCCGCTAAGCTCTCGGGATTTTTCAGCACAAGTCCAAAGCGAGCCCAAGCAGATCGCCCTGAGCTCGCTAAGCTCTCTGGTCCAAAAAGTTCTCGCCTCCTTAGGCGACCCCAGGGCGAGCTCACCAAGCTCGCCCCGAGCTCGCCCTTCGCCCAGAATGTGTTTTTCAACCAGGATTTTACTCTCTTGCCCTTGCCCTAATTTGCTGAACTATATATTCTGCAGCCCTTGTTCTGAAAGCTTTACCAACATTCTCTCCCAAATTAAATCAAGATCACATCTTTTCCCATTTACTTACATCACCAATCCCATCCTTTGTAACCCACAAAGATCACTCCCTTTTTACCATTCAAACACAAGTTCACCCTCACTTTTCCTACATCCACCATCAATCCATCTTTTGGGCAGGAGATAGTTGAAGAAAGATTGAAGGAGAAGAAGACCTAAGGAAGAAGAGAAGCTCTCCATTAGTTTTCTCTAAACCCTTTCTCTGTTACTCTTTTTCATAGCCATGTCTTTATTTGAATTAATCTATTGTATGGCTATTATGTGTAATATGATGAGCTAAACTTCTAGTGCTAGGATTTGATTGAAACCCCACCCATGAATTGGATTATGTATTGACTCTTATTTATCTATTATATGCAAGTGCGATTTGTATGGGTGTTTTTGTATGCTTACAATGCTTTCAAGTGATTGGCCACCATTTTGAATGATTTATTGTGGTGTGTTATGTACCGACCGGTGACGCATACCACGTGTTCGATAAAATGCCCTCTATGCATGTCTAGAAAAGTAGACCTACTTAGGCTAGCGTATAGGACTCATTTAGTGCACCAATAAGTTTAATGAATTCATTCATATATTCCGGGTAATCGAAAGATAGGCTTGGGTATGAATTTGGGTGTAACTTACTTTGCTTGACAAAGATTGTAGGTTAATGATAGGGTGCATGAGTCTACAAATTTGCATAAGTATGTTTTGGAGTAATTGAGTCTTAATTGGGCATTAAACGTTGGGTGGGGTGGATTCAAATTCTAGCATATCTCTCTATATTTTATCACATTCGAGTTTACTTTCTTGTTATTTCATTATTGCATTAGAATTAATCATTTAGATCAATTTAGTTAATTCACTTAGATTGGAAATTTTCATAATCGGTTGTTTAAATAGCTTTGGAACTAATCAATTTCGGTAATCGGTTACTCAATCCCTGTGAGAACGAATTCTTATTCATTGTTACACTACTCTCCGACCTCGTGCTATTGCGAGAGTCACTCACTAAAGAGAGCTAGTCAGCCACATGAACTTTAGGGATTTAAGAACCCTTGGAAAGTTCGAGTGTGTGCGTGGCCTCCCTAAGCTTGGGAAGAAAGCCAATGGTATTTGTGGACCTTGCCAACAAGGAAAACAAACCAAAAGCATGCACAAAAATGGCAAGTATCTCTCCACCAAGGAGCCTCTTGAGCTTCTTCACATGGACCTCATGGGTCCCATGCAAACCGAGAGTTTAGGTGGAAAGAGATACATTTTTGTTTGTGTTGATGATTTCTCTAGATTTACATGGACATATTTTCTTAGAGAAAAATCCGAAACTTTTGATAAGTTTAAAATGCTTTGTACTAAATTACAAAATGAAATGAAGTCTAACATTAGAAGCATTAAACGGATTAGAAGTGACCATGGGAGGGAATTTGAGAATGCATCTTTTGAAAGCTATTGTGATAGCTTAGGCATCTCCCATGAGTTTTCGGCTCCTAGGACACCTCAACAAAATGGAGTTGTTGAGAGGAAGAATAGGGTCCTCCAAGAGATGGCTCGAGTGATGTTGCTTAGCAACAATGTCCCTAGGAACCTATGGGCCGAAGCCGTCAATACGGCTTGCTATATAGGGAATAGAGTATTCCTAAGGCCCGGATCTAGAAACACCTCCTATGAGCTATGGAAGGGTAGGAAGCCAAATGTTAGCTACTTCCACACATTTGGGAGCAAATGCTACATTTTAAATGACCGTGATCAACTTGGCAAGTTTGATGCTAAGAGTGATGAGGGTATCTTTATTGGCTATACCTTGAATAGTAGAGCCTATAGAGTTTTCAACTTGAAGACTCGAACTGTCATGGAATCATCGAATGTTATCATTGATGATACAAGGCTCAAGTCAAATGAACATGAGGAGGAGGATGTTTTAGAGGATGACTCTCCTTTGGAGAGGGTTGTGGTGACTCCCAATGTTGGGACATCTAATGAAGTCACACAACCTAGTACTAGAGTTCCTAACTTGGACTCTAATGAACCCGCTCCATGGGTTAGAAGACTCCATAACAAAGAGGATGTTATTGGAGATGTAAATGAGGGTGTTAGGACTAGGCGTCAAATAGCTAATCTAATTAGCTTTACATGCTACACCTCTCAAATAGAACCCAAAAAGGTTGATGAAGCCTTGAATGATGAATTTTGGGTTCTTGCCATGAAAGAAGAGCTAAACCAATTCGAAAGGAATGAGGTTTGGACTCTAGTTCCTAGGCCTAAGACCACTAATGTCATAGGCACTAAATGGATATTTAGGAACAAATCCGATGAGGATGGCAACATAGTGCGGAACAAGGCTAGACTTGTAGCACAAGGGTACTCTCAAATTGAGGGTATCGACTTTGAGGAGACTTTTGCTCCCGTTGCCCGCTTAGAGTCCATTAGGCTTCTCTTGTCCATCTCTTGTGTGCACAAGTTCAAATTGCACCAAATGGACGTCAAGAGTGCCTTCCTCAATGGCTTCTTGCAAGAGGAAGTGTTTGTTGAACAACCTAAGGGGTTTGTGGATGCACACCACCCTAACCATGTTTATCGCCTCAAGAAAGCACTTTATGGGTTGAAACAAGCACCGAGGGCTTAGTATGAGCGCCTCACTCAATTTCATGTTGACAACAACTACACAAGAGGTAGTGTTGACAAGACACTATTCATCAAGAGAGACAATGATGAGCTTTTCATAGCTCAAATATATGTTGATGATATAGTTTTTGGCTCCACCAACAACACCAAGGTTCAACAATTTGTTGATGTTATGTCTCATGAATTTGAGATGAGTCTTGTTGGTGAGCTTAGTTACTTCCTAGGTTTGCAAATTAGGCAACTAGATAATGGGATTTTCATAACCCAAGTCAAATATGCTAAGAACCTAGTGAAGAAGTTTGGTTTAGAGAATGCCAAACATTGTGATACACCCATGAGTACCACTTTGAAGCTAAGCAAGGATGCTAGTGGTAAAAGTGTGGAACAAACTCTATATCGGGGCATGATAGGTAGCTTGCTTTATCTGACCGCTAGTAGGCCCGATATCTCTTTTAGTGTGGGTGTGTGTGCTAGGTACCAAGCGGATCCTAAGGAGTCCCACCTCTCTTCCGTGAAGAGGATCATTCGCTATGTGAATGGGACATCCAATTATGGGATTTGGTACTCTTTTGACACTAATGCTAGTCTTGTTGGCTTTAGTGATGCGGATTGGGCAGGAAATTGTGATGATAGGAAGAGCACATCGGGCGGTTGCTTCTTTCTAGGCAACAACTTGGTGTCTTGGTTTTGCAAGAAGCAAAACTCGATTTCCTTGTCCACGGCCGAGGCCGAGTACATAGCCGCGGGGAGTGGATGCACACAACTCCTATGGATGAAGCAAATGCTAGTAGACTACGGATTCAACCAAGGTACTCTCACTCTCTTTTGTGATAACATGAGTGCTATTAATATTTCCAAGAATCCGGTTCAACATTCTAGAACTAAGCATATTGACATCCGCCATCACTTCATTAGAGAGCTTGTTGAAAATAAATGCATAGTACTTGAACATGTAGGTACTAATGATCAACTTGCGGACCTATTTACTAAACCCTTAGATGCTACTCGATTTAAAACTCTTAGTAGATCTATTGGGATATGTCTTGTGGAGTGATGTATTCTATGATTGACCCCATATGGGGAACTCAAGCAAAGAGAGCTATTTTGCATTCTTGTAACTTGCAAAAAATTTGAAATAACTTATGCCTCTTCTTTTGATTGCTTGAGTAAGCTTGGTTGCACATATGTATATGTTTTCAATTCTATAAGTGTGAACCTTGCTTGTCTACAATCCATGTCATATTTATGTTCAATCATGCATTTTTGGACTAGGAGATTTACATAGGAAGTATGATGTGAATGACCTATAATAATCTCCATGACATGATGATTCTTAAATAACATGCTAATGATAAATGAAAAAGCATGAAATTCATACAACATGCTCACATGAAAAGCATGAATTGATGATTGCATATTCTTAAAATGCAAAACTTGTGTGAAAGCTTATGAGACTCAAAATGAATAAAGGATCTTGTATCCGTTCAAAGGAATTTATATTCCAAATGTCTCTCTTTCTTTATGAGTTGAACATGGTTACTATCATACGGATATCTTATCCGAAAAAATCAAATAGGGTGCAAAGTCGCTCATGCCATGTTTCGCTTATAAAGTTGGATATAGTTACTCTAAAATTTGAAATCAATAATCTCTATATCCTTGCTTCTCCCATGACATTGGTGAAATTGGTTTGAATTCTTATTTGAAACCTTTGTCATTTGCTTTGCCAAATACCATTGTATTTTGGACTTGAATGCTATATGTCTTGTATGCAAAGCATGTTGGATTCACACATTTTCTCAAATAAATCTCCTTGTTTCTCTCAAATTAATTGAAGTGCATAAAGTGACTTATATGTATATGCAAATCTTGCATGCTTCTATCTCTCGTTGCTATGAGTGACCCGGTTGGGGACTACTCCTTTGCCTATATCATGACAAAAAGGGGGAGTAGGATATAGTAAGGGGAGTTGCAAAATATAGAAGCTATTGTGCACTTTGGGGAGAACATACATTGAGGGGGAGTAACCCATTGAGGGGGAGCATTGCATACTCATACATTTCATAATGTTGTGCCTAAATTGTAAATGCAAATGCTTGTTATTGTTCTCACATGATTAATCTCACACTTTACTTGTATTGGAAATGCTAGAAACTTTATTTTCAGGGCTTGATTGTTCTACAAGAGATTGAAGACTTGAAGTTTTTATTTTCTTATCTCTTTTGTAATGTAGATAATCATTGTAGTCCCGTAGTTTCTAATTCTATGTGAGGAATCAATGTGAGTGGTGGTTTTGTCACGAAATAGCCAAAGGGGGAGATTGTTAGGATTCCCGTTGTTTTTAATTGGCTTATTTCGTGATCAAACCACATGTGGGGATGCTTTGTAAGGGTAGCTTAGATGTTGTTGTTATTGCTTAGGCCCTTTTGAAGACCTCACTATTGACAAGCACCAAAGGTAATATTCTAAGTGCTTACTTGTCTTGAAGAGATAGTTGCACACACTCACAACTCATGCATATGGTTAATCCTTGTATGTTGTGTGTCTTATATGTGTGCCTTAATGCTCATTAACATCTCTTCTTGCATGTTAGGTTGATTGCATCTTGCATTGCCCATTGCCTTGTCATGCATAACCTTGGGATTCCATCTTTGCAAAGGGCGCTGTTCAAAGCGCTCTACAGAGCGTTGTTCGAACAGCGCCCCTCATACTTGATGCAATTAATTCCATTTAAATGCATCAGGCCTGATGCATTCCACATGGGCGCTGTACGAGCGCTGTACAAAGCGCTGTTCGTACAGCGCCTCTCTGTTTTCTCGTGAAAACAGAGCAAGGGCGCTGTACAAGGGCGCTCTACGTACAGCGCCCAAGGCAAATAGTGAGCCAACTTATCAAAATGACCCCACTTTGATTTGGCCCCCTATATATATGCCACTTTGACTTTAGGTCAATGACAAGAGTTCATATTCAGATTTCATACTTAGGAGATTTTTCAATGAGAAGAAAAATTCCAAAGAACTCATTTTTAATCACTCAAACACTTGTTCCATGATCATCAATCATCATCTAGCATCATCTTAGATCATCTAGATGACATCTAGCATGGATTCTTCGTCATACTTTGCTTGGTAAGCTTTTCACTAATATCTTACATATTTTGTGTTTCTCTTATCTAGCAATCTCAATTTATTTACTTGTATGTGATTTTATATACTTTGAACACAAGATTGAGATTAGTATGATGTATGTTTGAGAAGTTGTATTGTGCTAGCATATTAGGTTTTGTGCTTGATATTGATTAGCTAAACTAATTGACTTGTCATTTAGTTTTGATATCTAGGATTGTTCTTAATTGCATATTAATCATCTTAGATAAGCATATAGGGTTTCCCTTGCTCTATGTTGCATTTTGGATATTCACTTAGGGTTGTTTTCTCTTCTAGAGAAAGTAAGTCTTGTGTGTAGCAACCGGGATTAGGTTGCTTAGATCGCAAGCAAATCGGACTAGGTTCACTCATACCGGGATTAGGTAGGTGTGTGATTACTTCCGGGATTAGGTTGTAATCATTTGCACATTTAGTGGATTCGAGGTTCGAGTGTGGCTTACTTACATAGCCCGTGGTTTTTCCCGTGAGGGTTTCCACGTAAAAATCAAGTGTTAATTTAATTTCCGCACCATATTACACTTGCTTGTTTATTTTATCTTGAGGGTAATTTCGTAATTTTGACTAACACGAAAAATTGGGTAAAAAGCGTAAAATCTATTCACCCCCCCCCCCCCCCCCCCCCCTCCTAGATAGTTTTATACACACCGTGCTATAATTAGTTTCAGACTATTTTATTGGATAATCATTCAGTAAACAGTAAAAGCGTAAACAGTAATTATAGGCTTTGGGTCTTGGGGTTCTTGGGCTTGTCTCCTGACCAGCTAGAGCCCTTTGAGGCTTGGGCTAGTCATTACAATACAATTTACATATATTCTGTGTTTGAATATATAAATTTACAATTACCATGAATAAAATATAATTGCACTAAAAAAGTCGATGTAAACAGTTTCAATCAGAATCCATATTACATATGTTATGTGATTGACTATGTATATATATAATCACTTTAGTAGACAGTATAATCGTAGATTGTTATTATGTGCTTTGGGTCTTGGGGTTCTTGGGCAAAATACCGACTAGAATACAATTTACATATATTATGTGTTTGAACATATATAATAATAATTACATTTTTAGATGTATACAAACTTTCAATCAGAATCCATATTACATAACCTACGTGATTGAATATTTATTTTGATAATCATTAATTAAATAGTATAATCGTAAACAGTAATGGTGGGCTTTGGGTCTTGGGGTTCTTCGGCTTGTCTCTTGACCAGCTAGAGCCCTTTGAGGCTTTGGCTAGTCATTATAACACAATTTACATATATTCTGTGTTTAAATATATTTATATACAATTATCATTTCCAAAATATAATTTCATTAACCAAGTCGATATAAACAGTTTCAATCAGAATCCATATTACATATGTTTTGTGTTTGACAATTTATATATATAATCACTTAGTAAACAGTATAATCATAAAATGCAACGATGTGCTTTGGGTCTTGGGGTTCTTGGGCTTTTCTGGACGAGCTAGAGCCCTTTGATACTTGGGCTAGTCATTAGAATTCATTTTATAGATTTTGTGTTTGTAAATATATTATTACATTTACAATTTAAATGTTATAATGACATTAAAAAAAGTCGATATAAACAGTTTCAATAGAATCCATATTACATATGCTATGTGATTGACAATTTAATTCTATAATCACTTAGAAAACAGTATAATCGTAAATAGTAATGATGGGATTTGCGTCTTTGGGTTCTTGGGCTTGTCTCTTGACGAGCTAGAGCCCTTTGATGCTTGGGCTAGTCATTACAATACATTTTATATATATTATGTGTTTGAAAATATATAATTATAATTACAATATATGAAGTATAATTACATGTAAAATCATCGATAACAATTATTTCAATCGAATCCATGTTCCAAATATTTTGTGATTGACTGTATCTTAATATAATCACTAAATACACAATATAATCGTAAGAAGGAACCATGGGCTTTGGGTCTTAGGTTTCTTGGCCTTGTCTCTTAACAAGCTACAGCCCTTTGAGGCTTAAGCTAATATGACTTTAATAAGGTTTTTTTTTTAACTTAAAACGGTATTGGTGATCGTAATTATTTTAATACAATCACAAAATTATTATGTAAATATCACTCGTTGCAGAGGGTGGACCCGTTTTATTGAAACACTGTGTAATGCGAATACCACATCGAAAAATAAAAAGGGATTAAAATGGTTTATAAGTAGTAAAGTAATGCCTAGACATTGAACAATAGGCCTCCCAACTGGGCTTAGCATATAAACCTATTGAAGTAACGATAGGCTTGGGTCTTGGGGTTCTTGGGCTTGCATCTTGACGAGCTAGAGCCCTTTGAGTCCTGGGCTAGTATAACTTTAATAAGGTTTTTTTAACTTAAAACAGTATTTGTGATCGTAAGTATTTTGATACAATCACAACATTATTATGTAAATATCACTCGTTGCAGAGGGTGGAACCGTTTTATTGAAACACTGTGTAATGCGAATACCACATCGAAAAATAAAAAGGGATTAAAATGGTTTATAAGTAGTAAAGTAAAGCCTAGACATTGAACAATAGGCCTCCCAACTGGGCCTAGCATATAAACCTATTGAAGTAACGATGGGCTTGGATCTTGGGGTTCTTGGGCTTGCCTTTTGACGAGCTAGAGCTCTTTGAGGCCTAGGCTAGTCTAACTTTAATAAGGTTTTTTTAACTTAAAATGGTATTTGTGATCGTAAATATTTTAATACCAATAACAATATTATTATGTAAATATCACTCCTTGCAGAGGGTGGAACCGTTTTGTTGAAACACTGTGTAATGTGAATCCCACATCAAAAAATAAAAAGGGATTAAAATGGTTTATAAGTAGTAAAGTAATGCCTAGACATTGAACAATAGGCCTCTCAACTGGGCCTAGCATATAAACCTATTGAAGTAACGATGGGCTTGGGTCTTGGGGTTCTTGGACTTGTCTATTGACGAGCTAGAGCCCTTTGAGACCTGGGCTTGTCTGACTTTAATAAGGTTTTTTAATTCTTTTTTTTTTTTTTTTTTTAAGAGAGATGTATGTGGAATCTATAAAAAAAGCACAACAAGAAATGAAGTTTCTGGATTATACTACTGTTGTTGTTGTTATGAATGATGTAAGTACAATGGGCATGTATGCCTGGTGTGGGACTATTGTCAATTATTTCATTGCAAAAAATAAAACTTCTCTTACTAAACAAAAAAAATTAAATATATCAAACTCGAACACTTGGACAAGAGGGTTGTAAACCTGTACCCAAAGCCCTATCCATCCTCTTACTTGTTGGACATTAGATTCACCAGCCCCATTATATTTTTAACTATTCACCTATTTCGACTGTTATCACACATTTTTAATGATGATTACCTTTATTTAATGTAATCACACATTTAAATGCTGTTTACTCATATCGAGTGTTATCACACAGTCCAAATGCCAAACGAATGACGGGAACAGATTTAATTTTTTAAATAAATGATTGTTGTTTAAATTTGAAACGCATTTATTGTTATTTGTCAACTGCATTGATTGTTTTTTAAATTTGAAAAGAAATGATTGTTTTACCTAGGGAACAGTTAATAAAGCAAAAATTTAAATTGCCTTAGATTAAATAGTAACTTGCTCAACAAGTTTATAGGTAAACAACAGGTAGCGGTGTTTAGTACACCGTTGTTCTATAGACAACCCCATTATATTATTATATATATTATATATTAATATATTAAATAATATATATTATATATTTATATTATATATTATTTAATATATTAATAATATATAAGAAAAAAAATTTTGTTATTTGTTGATAGTTTTTAACTGTCAACAATCATTGACAGTTAAAAACTGTCAAGAAAGTTAATAACTGTCAACAAATAACTGTCAACAAAACCATATTTTCTTGTAGTGATAACAAAGCATCAATTGCATTTAAGATATAGTACTTTATGACCAAGTATCTTTTCACCATTTTCTATTAGACGGAATTGATCTTTTTCAGAATCAAGAGTTCTAACAACCATCCTTTTAAAATCTTTTCAATATATGCCGATTGATGGATAGGTATTTCATTTGATCTATACGTGATCTCAAGGTCGAGATAGTATTTTGTCTTTCTTAGATCTTTCATTTATAATTCTTTTTTAAAATATTCAGCAGTTTTCAGGAGCTCTACAAGAGTTTCAATTAAATTCATATCATTAACATAAACTACTATGATAACAATTCGAGATTCTGATTTCTTTAAGAAGATTCACGGGTATATAGCATAATTATTATACCCATATTTTATCATATATTCAATGTGATGGTTATACCACATCCATCCAGATTGTTTTTAATCCATACAAGGATTTTTGTAAGTTCATCAAATACAGATTATGAGATCTCGATTTATATGCTTCTAGCATTTTACATCCTTCAAGGATTTTAATATAAATAACTGCATTGAGTGAACCTTATAGATAAGCGATCACTACATCAATTAAATGCATTTCAAGCCTTTTAGAAGCGGTCAAACTTATTAAAATTCAGAACGAAATCATATTCATCACTAGTGAATATCAAGTTTTTGTGAGAAACCTTATAATACGAGTTGTGCCTCGTATCTCAGGATCTCGTTTTTTCTCATTACATTTCTGTATAAAGACTCATTAGTATACAATAGGTTTGACGTCTTCAGGTGTCTGGATTATAGATACAAATACTTTACATTTGGCTAATGAAGTCAATTTATTTTGAATTGCTTCTTTCCATTTAGGCCAATCATGCCTTTGTCTACAATTATTGATATTTTGAGTTTCATAATGATCATTTATAATTTCAGTAGCTAATGTGTATAAAAATATGTTATCCTAAAAATCGGTCAAGGATTTCCAAGACAACTTTTAGACCGGACGGAGCGGTGCTCCACGGTCGAAGGGTCTTTGGCATAGGCTAGGACAGCCGGGTCATGGTTCTATCGCAATAGGGGTACCGGGACAGAAGCAATGGACTACAGGGAGTAAGATCTTTGATTTTTCTGGACCAGGCTACGCTAGCAGCTAGCCAGCACCCGTTCCCAAGGGTGCTAGTACCAGTCGTGACTAGGGACGGACACAACACATAATATATTATATCAAATAAGACATTATCTCATGCATGAATGGGTAATACACGATTCTTCTTATCATTTGGATCGGATTACAACTTTGTGAGAGGGGGGAAAGGGACACAACTCTCCCTATCTCACAATGAGGTTCCTATCACAGAAACCAGTCGTTTTATAATAGCAAGATTACATCATTTAGGCTTCAAATGTGAAGCTAGTCGTTCTATAGTAACAAGTTACACCCTATGAGCTTCAAAGGTGAAGCTAGTTGTTCTATAGTAGTAGGATTGTCTATTTTTCTCTCTCAAAGGTCAGGAAAAATCCCCCCTCCACTGTTCTAAAGTGGGGGTATTTATAGAGTTTCAAGGATGTGGTAAGTGAAGAGGATCCTCCTATGTAGGTGTTATTGGCATGATCCCTACTACTCCTTTGTTCTAGGCCTACCGTGGTACACGCCCCAGAGGGTCGAGATTGCTCCAGCTGGGCCTTAGGGTTGACCTGGCGATCGAGTAAGTAGGTGGGAGACCTCTCTTTTAGGTGGGACAACCATTAGGAGATCTCAACCATTGATTTGCATCGAGCATGGGCAGCACACACGCCATGGGCGATTGGGATGGGCCCACATATGCCCTAATGTCCACGTAAGTGCTTCTTAGGTGGTTATGTGGCGCTTTCCCTGATTCTGGTTGGCTAGAGGCACTTGAGCTGGCTGGACAAGTCATTTTCATAATAGGAGCCTATTGAGGGGACAATGTTAACGTTTATCACGCTGCCACTGTCAGGCGCTTCTTCCCATTGTTTCCCCTTTCTACCTATGTGTTTTTTACATCCCTTCTGTCTGTTGGAACTTAGGTTCCTTCTTTGGTGATGATTGGAGTTGACCTTTTGTAGGGCTGAGCTAGACCACTATCGAATAGTCGGCGCTGATCGATGTAGCGCGATCGGCACACTTGATTTCTTATCCTTCCTTTCTTTTGTCAACTGGGCGAAATTAATTCCCACCTACCCCCTGTCCTCTGTGGGTCCATTTGGTGACTTTGGTAATGGTTTTAGATGGTTCTCGTGTGTTTATGGCAACCTTATCATAATTGGAGACTTAGAGAGTGAAACTAATTATAGCACGATGTGTATAAAGCTATCTAGAGGGGGGGTGAATAGATTTTACGCTTTTTACCCAATTTTTCTTGTTAGTCAAAATTACGAATTTACCCTCAAGATAATATAAACAAGCAAGTGTAATATGGTGCGGAAATTAAATCAACACTTGATTTTTACGTGGAAACCCTCACGGGAAAAACCACGGGCTATGTAAGTAAGCCACACTCGAACCTCGAATCCACTAAATGTGCAAACGATTACAACCTAATCCCGGAAGTAATCACACACCTACCTAATCCCGGTATGAGTGAACCTAGTCCAATTTGCTTGCAATCTAAGCAACCTAATCCCGGTTGCTACACACAAGACTTACTTTCTCTAGAAGAGAATACAACCCTAAGTGAATATATGTGAATATCCAAAATGCAACATAGAGCAAGGGAAACCCTATATGCTTATCTAAGATGATTAATATTCAATTAAGAACAATCCTAGATATCAAAACTAAATGACATGTCAATTAGTTTAGCTAAACAATATTAAGCACAAAACCTAATAAGCTAGCACAATACAACTTCTCAAACATACATCATACTAATCTCAATCTTGTATTCAAAGAATATAAAATCACATACAAGTAATTAAATTGAGATTGCTAGATAAGAGAAACACAAAATATGTAAGATATTAGTGAAAAGCTTACCAAGCAAAGTATGATGAAGAATCCATGCTAGATGACATCTACATGATCTAAGATGATGCTAGATGATGATTGATGATCATGAAAAAGTGTTTGAGTGAATAAAAATGAGTTCTTGGAATTTTTCTTCTCTTTGAAAAATATCCTAAGTATGAAATCTGATATGAACTCTCTTGTCTGACCTAAAGTCAAAGTGTTATATATATAGGGGCCATAAGTGAAGTGTGGTCGTTTTGGAAAAACGCACTAAAAATATCGCTGTGGCTCGCCTGCCGTGGTTGCTCAACCGCGGCACTATAGCCGTGGCACAGCAAGGACGTTGCTGTCGCTCAACTGCCGCTGTCACAAACCGCGGCACTGAAACCGCGGCGGGCGTCACAGCACAAAGCTTGATTTTCAAGCGACTCAAAACATGACCAAACGACATCGAAACCTTTCATATAATATACCGTTGGAAAGGTATGGAAGTCTACTTTCTACTCCAATTAACAAAACATGATTTGGATGACTGTAGAAAAAGTTATGGTCATTTGAGTGACCAAAGGTCAGATTCGGATAACAGCTGTGATGCCCTGTTTAGTGGTCACTTTGGAAATTTTAAAACCAATCCAAACGGTCATGAAATATTACGAATAATATACCGTTGGAAAGGTATGAGAGTCTAGTTTGTCCAGAATTTACAAAACTCAATTTCAATCTTTTCATAAAAAGTTATGGTCACAAGACCATACAAAGGTTAGTTTTGAAAACACTTAAAACCTTGAAATCCAATCTTTTGAAACTAGACACTTACTCCAAATAACCAAACCAAATCTAACACTTATCCAAGAGAAGAATGAGACCTTCTCAAGTGGTCAACCATCACGCTAAGACATGCACACCATCGTGCAAGCGCGGACGTTTCCGATCACACAAATGGAAACGAATTACACCACACTTAAGACTAACATACATGAAGTGCACGTGTGGGTATTGAATGCATCATAATGCCTATCATGTCATGGCATTTCATAGAACAAGATGCAATCAATTAAATACAAGAAGAGATATTGAATAATCAATAAAGCACAATGCACACAAAATATAAACACAACATTCAAGAATAAGAGTTATGCATGTTGTGTGTGTGTGCAACTATATCTCTTCAAGGCAAAGTAAGCACTAGATATACCTTTGGTGCTTGTCCTCTTGAGGTCTTGGAAAGGGTCTTTGATCTTCAACAAATCACTTAGACTACCCTTACAACCAAACCCCAACTTGTGGTTTGCCCACGAAATAAGCCAATCAACAAAACGGGAATCCTTACAGAGAGCCTAGGTACCCCTCCTTTGGTTTGACCTGGTGGGTCGGGGTGTCCTATCGCGATGGCAACTCATGGTCACGCTGGGAGTCCCGGTGTCTCTCTGGAACCTAAACTGGGGGACGGAGTAAGGTCACGCTAGATCCTACCACCACAGTATCAGAATGGCCCCGGTTGTATCGGGGACCTGGAACTCTCAGGCAACAGATTTTGAAGGCCAAGGGGGGGGGGGGAGGGGCGTGCTAGGCCCGGTTGCATCAGGACCGGGCTATACCTTGGTGGTCTAGAAGAGACCCGCTTTGGTCCCAATCCTATTGTGGTGTACCGGGGAAAGTGCTCATTTGATTCTTTGGGCCATTTTTTACAGTTAGCAAAATATAACACTAACGATTGTTTATTCACGATTCCACATTTCTCTTGTATAATTTATAGAAATTTCCTCATTTCTATATTCTTGTATCTCTTCAGAGATTTCATCACCTGTAAGAGCTTTTGTCATTTTAGTAACTTGTGTCTCTTCAGGGACTTTTAACTCTTCTGGAATTAAATTAGAGAAAGTGAATTTATTTATAACTCGAGTTTTGTTTACATTAGGATCTTGATAATTTACTTTCCTCTTCTTGGGAATAGTACCTTTCAAAAAAAAGGTTTATAAGATTATGATATGCATTAGATGATTTATTTTGTTGCCTCTTTTGCTCTGATTGTTCTTCATGAACAATCACCCGGCTGGGTTCATGAGATGGCAATTTGTAAAATTTTGTTACATAATATACCTGGTAACTGATTAATAATTATTTGATGGTCAATTATCTTTCATATTTGAGTGATACGGAGATTGAATGAGACACATTTATTACATATATAGAGAATTGAACTGATATCTCTATTTTGTACACTACAAGAAAAATGGGCAATAGCAACAAATTCTTTAACAACAATTTAATTTTTGTCGCCAAAGATTACTTTTAGTGAGGAAAATTAAATTTCGTTGCTAAAGAATTTCAGCAACAATATCTTTACCAACAATCAAATATTTGTCGCTGGAGAGCACTTGTAGTGACAAAACGTAAATTTTGTTACAACAGATATAAGTTCTTGTGACAATATACATTTCGTTACTATATATCATTTTAGCGACAAAAAATATTGTTGCTATAACATGTTTATGGTGACATTAATTAATTATTCGTTGCCACAACATGTGTTCTAGCCACGAAAACAAGATTTGTCGTTAAAGATGTATTATAGAGACAAATATAATTCGTTACTTAAGGTTTTAATAATAATTTTAAAATTAACACTACAAGAAAATTGAGATACATGGACAAAAAGATTTAGGGGTATTATTATTTCCCCCATAACTTTTGAGGTTATCAGTCATTTTTGTTGCCTCTTGTTTTAGTATTGGCCATTTTCCACTTAAGAGCTTTTTTTGACAATCTAATTTTTTCTTTTACACTTCTTTTCTAAAAACACTTCATTCTCAAAATTTAAATTTTAAAAAATTCTAAAAACACTTCATTTTGTGACAAGATTATCTTTTTTATCTTTTTGAATTAAATTATTAAAAAAAGAAATGTTCTCTCCTAAATCATTAAATTAATTATTACATATTAAATACTCTCTCCTAAATTTTTAATTACCATATTAAACTCTCTCCTCTAATACTTATCTCTATTTTCTATCTCCATTATTTCTCAACAAGACAAACAGTTAAGAAAAAATATATATATATTAATAAACTTGATTTTTAGGAACCATATGTACGTATATATTATAAAAAAAGTACCTTTAAAAAAAAAAATCAAAATATGAAAATGATTTTTGTTACTCTCGTAGGTATGTGATTATCTAAAGAACTTTAATTCTTTCATTAGTCTTAGAAATTCTGAGTTTAATCGAATCTAGTTGAAACAATTCAAGCTTTCATATATCTTTTCTTGTTTTTTTTTTTTTTTTAAATTGACTTTTTAATATATATATATATGTATGTATGTATTCTATTAGTAAAAAACTAAAATATTATTAAGTTTTTTTTTTCTTTAACTATTAATCAGAGATTGATAGAGAAAGTATGGAAATATGATTTATTTTTTTTAATGGAGAGATTAATTAGGAAAGAGTGTTTAAAATGGTAATAACATATTTATGAGGGAGAGTTTAATACGTAATATTTAATCTAATGATTTATGAGAGAGAATTTTTTTTTTTTTTAATAATTTAATTAGCTTGGAATGTCTTTAATTTTTTTTGTCTTGTTTAGTAATTTTAATTTAGGTTCAAATTGTCATTAATAAAATAAAAATCAAAATTGGAGTGTGAATAGATAATTTGTGGATTGTAAGGAGAAGCTCTCTTTCCACCCTTTGTTAACATCTGTTAGCATTTTCATTAAATACTATTTTACCCTTTCTATTTAATGGAAAACAATTAAACAATTTTAAAATTTAATGAAAAAAAAAAAGCGGAGATTTGTTCATAGGATACTGCAGTTAATTTGGTATAGATTTGTTATATGCAAGAACAAACACCAAATCTTTAACAACAATCAAATATTTGTTGCTAGAGAGTACTTATAGTGACAAAACGTAAATTTCGTTACAACAGATATAAGTTCTTGCGACAATATATAAATTTCGTTACCATATATCATTTTAGTGACAAAAAATATCGTTACTATAATATATTTATGGTGACGTTAAATTATTCGTTGCCACAACATGTGTTTTAGCCACGAAAACAAGATTTATTGTTAAAAATATATTCTAGAGACAAATATAATTCGTTACCTAAGTTTTAATAATAATTATAAAATTAATACTACAAGTAAATTGAGATACAGGGACAAAAAGATTTAGGGGTATTATTATTTCTCCCATAACTTTTGAGATTATCGGTCATTTTGCACCCTCTTGTTTCAGTATTGGCTATTTTCCACCCTTTGTTAACATTTGTTAGTATTTTCATTAAAATACTATTTTACCCTTTCTATTTAATAAAAAATATTTAAACAATTTTAAAATTTAATGAAATAAAAAAAATAAAAATAAAAAACAATGGAGATCTTGTTCATGAGATACTCCAGCTAATTTGGTAGAGATTTGTTTTGTGTAAGAACCAGCACCAGATCTTTAACAACAATTAGATATTTGTCACTAGAGAGCACTTGTAGTGACAAAACAAAAATTTTGTTACAATAGATATAAGTTCTTGTGACAATATATACATTTCGTTACTATATATCATTTTAGCGACAAAAATTATCGTTGCTATAACACATTTATGTAGGTTATATATAAATATTGCGCAATTGTTAACACATCCAATCTTGTAGTCAAGCGGTAAGGACTTACCACTTTGACTTTGAGGTTGCAAGTTCAAGTCCCCATAATGACAAAGTGTGGGGTGGGGTGGCCCATCGGAGGTGACCGACCGGTCAGAGGTGATTCGTCGACGGCGGTCGGCCAGCATCCACCTGTTGTAACGAAAATAAATTTTGTTGCAATAGCTCGACCTATAGTAACGATATTTATTGTGTCGCTAAAACCTATCTTTTTGCGACAATATATATCGTTGTAAAAACTATTCATAGCGACAATAAAGTTTCGTTGCCTTAAACATAATTTTAGCCACGAAACTAATTTGTGGGTAAATATACCTATTGTAATGAAACCAAATTTTGTTGCAATTGCCCGACCTATTGTAACGGATAGGCAACAAAAAAAATTTGTTGCCTAAGAATCTCTTTGTGACAATTTAATGCTTTTGTGACAATTTGATTTGTTGATATTGCCCTTTTTCTTGTAGTGGTATGAGGTAACTTTCATTACTCTTCTCTTATAGAGAAACTTCCATTTGAAAATCAATTAATATAATAATATGTAGATGTCGTAAAAATAATAAACTATCAAAAGTTTAAATGATCCAATAGAAAATTAATCAAATCACATAATCTCAAAATGTATAGAGGTCTTATCTAGATCATGCCAGAATGTAGTTGGAGATACAAACAATCAAATATCTTAAAAAGATGAAGAAGTCATGACCAATTACAATTTTTAATGGTGATAATGATGATAAGCAGTAGTCAGAGATGAATGCAGCAACATGTAAACACATGTCCCCAATATGAAATTGGTAATGTGTTCGCAATATAAAGTTTTGCAATTACCTGGACATAAGTGATTCTGTTGATTCATTCTGAGTATGATTACATATGAAAACTAGATATGTCCATCAATCTCAATTGCATTGCAATATTCATCAAATGTCAGTAAATTCAATATTATCAATGTGCATTGATTGGATTGGATAATTTGGAAATGCTCTCAAAATTGATAATTTGTGCAAGTATTATAGAGATTTTGATAATAAACAAACATGTGCCCATCTCATAGCTGCACCCAAATAGAACCCTAAATAATAAAAGGGTTCATTTGTGGATAATATATCCACATATATCCTATTAAATGATGGGATTCACAAAACACCTTTAGTATGAGATGGTCTTATTACTAATCTCCATTTGTGAAAAGAGTATATATATTCTTATGGAATTAAAATCTTCTGGTTCATAATTGATGTCCTAAGAAATTTTTGATGATCACTACAAAAAAAAAAAAAAAAAAAAAAAAAAAAAAAAAAAAAAAATTGCTATAGTGACCAAACTTTTCCAACGGCGTAAATCTGAAGTCGGCCATTTGTCGTCGAAAAAGGCTATTTCGTGGAAATGGTTATTTCCGACCACTTTTGGCCCTTGCTGATAGCCAGTTTTTTGTATGGATCCTATGCATATCGTAGATCCTTGATGAACAAAACTGTCATGTTAAAATATATAATTTTGAATATGAGAACTTCTAGTTCAAAACTACATAAACTTTTACGCTTTTAAACTGTGTATAATCCAATGAAAAGCATGCGCTTGCGAAATAATGAGCTTCTAGCCCAAATCATGCACATATATTCAATATTATTAAGTTATTCATAGTCTCAATATGACATTAATAATGTTATATGCCTTTGACTAAGCAGATTTCTTCATGTTCCTGCCTGAATAATATAAGTATCATTAATACATATTTAATACCATTTGGTAATAGATTATGGCTCTTCTAGAGCCTTTAATCAGTCCGCTAGATTTCATCTGGTATTAACCTTCAGCAAGATAAATTTTCTGATCTTCCAATATAGACAAGACATATATTCATCATGTGTTTTCAACAATAGACAATTTGTCGTTTAAGTCATTATTAGAAAGACATAAATTTTTTCCTTTTGGGAATTTTATGGGCATTATGAGTAATGCCCTTTTATATCTCATCAGAAATAATAATTTTTTAAATAGGTTTATTCTATAAACCTTTTCCCTTGTCATTTATAAACATCCACTTCTGAGGTATGTTTTGATATCTCATTAATAAAATATATCCAAATTTACTGTATTGGATATTGCCTCTTCAGGAGCATGTACGAAATGGTAAAATATCATTTTCCAATTTCATTATACGTGATTCTGGGATCTTAAATCCTTTTATGATAGTCACGACTTCTTGCTGGGATATGTATATTTCTTCCTCAAATGAATGACATGTAAACATATCACTTCATAAATATGAGATAAAACAAAATCATATTATATTGATTTTCGAACTTCCGTTCAACCATGAACTGCAATTCATATATAAATTCAGAAAACTTCAAGTTCCTGAATGGAATTACAATTTACTTTCTAGATGAAAGAAGCATAACTTGATCATATTTAGAACTGCTGGTTCAGAAAACTTTGATATTTAAATTTTAATATCACAATTTAAATTGAATTCAAAGCTTCAAGTCTGATTAGAACTTCAAGTTCAAAATTTAATACTTTATTGAAATTCATAACTTCTAGTTACATATTTAATTCGAATTTAAAACTTCATATTCCAAATATAATGTATAGCATTCATGAACAATGAATCTAGAAACTCCAGGTTCTTATTGAAATTAAAATTTAGAACTTCAGTTTAAAATTTAATACTTTATATTCAAATTTATAACTTCCAGTTATATATTGAATTCGAATTTGAAACTTCAAGTTCTAATTCCAATAATAAAGTATGGCATTCATGTATATAACACTGAATCTAGAACTCCAGGTGGTGATTGGTTTTGCAAAACCACGCCAACTTAAATATCATAATAATAAACCTAGAAACTTCATGTTCGGTTAGTCGATCTAGATGATCTCTATATTACGTATAAATAAATAATAAATGTGATATTTAAGAACATAATAAATAAATCCAAAACTATATATAGGTTTTGTTGACGCAGCATTAGCCATTCTTATATATTGTGTATAAATAAATAATATGAATATTTAAAAACATAATAATAAATCCAGAACTATATATAGGTTCTATTGACACAACATTAGTCGGTCTTATATATTCGTATAAATAATAAATACTATTTAAAGACATAAAAATAACATCAAAACTATATATATTTTCTGTTGACACAGCATTAGTCAGTCTTATATTGCGTATAATAAATAAAAACAAATATTTAAAGAGCATAATAAATAAATCCAGATAAATATATAGATTCTTTTGATGCAGCATTAGCCGGTCTCATATATTGCGTATAAATAAATAACACGAATGCTTGAGCTATAAGTAATCACTCTCCTAGAGATCCTTTTTACTTACATACAATCGTGCTGATAACGTGTTATAAAATCACAATAATCTATAATAATACTCATAGATGAAGATGATGAAGAAATAATTTACGGATGCTTTACTGAGATTCTGATTGTTACATTATAAATTTCTGTACAGAAAACTCATCACAGTAAACAGTTGAACAATACATATAGCAGCTCCAAGCCTTTGTTACCAAGTCTTTCCCTCGTCATTCACCATGTCTAAAGTAGCAACACCCTCTCTGCCATGCGTCTCGTGCAAATAGTGAGGTGGAGTTCCACTAACTTCTAAAAGCATGGAGTCGTGTAAATCCACATTATTTCACAACAGTCATCATTTTTTTTTCCTACTACTCTAGGGTCCTCCTCCTTGAACAAGTCCCAACAATGCATTGCCTGCATTTGATTCATTCAAAAGATCAATATTAACAATATGATCCAAACCTTATATATAGACTTGTGATCATTGATCAAATTTAAGAAGACTTGACTAAGCTAAAATATGATATATGGTTGATATTGTAGAACTAGTATAAATAAATCAATTCGTCAGGAGGAAAGAAAACTGATATATATATATATAGTAATTATCAAGTGAGGTATGCCTTACTTTAATTCGGTAAGGACCTTGATGAAATCACATTGATTTTTATAAATTTTGATATACTTTTTTTTTTTGTAGATCATAATTTAATGAAATATATCTATGAATAAAATTTAAGAATTTTTTTCAAGCACTAGAACTATTTATCCTGATTTGTTAAATACAAAGGCACAGAAAAAGAGAAATTAGAAAAAAATTCAAAAAAATAGTTGTAGTGCTTAAAAAATTCTCAAATTTATTTCATAGCTATGTAGATTTCAATAAACTTATGATCCCAAAAAAATTCAAATCAAAATTCATAAAAATCAATGTGATTTCATTAAGGTCCTTACCGAAATTAAAGTAAGGTTTAAAAAAGAAAAAAAATCTAAATATATCAAGGTTAAATTCATTGTTATACTCACAGCCAGCCCTGGCTGGTGCAAGAGGTGCATCCGTCCATAGCCCATAAAAAAAAAACAAATTTCTTATTAGATTTTAGCTTTGGAGGGGCTCAAAAGTCAAAATTCTTATTAGTTTACACTAAGCCCAATATGTCAGGCCCGGCACTGTTATACTCAATAGATCTGACAATATATTTATATAGGGGACATGCATTTTAAATATATTCAATCTGATTAATAATTTATAAATATATAAGTTGGAATATAAATAGGGATGTCTAGAAATATTATCTATAGAATAATATAATACTATATACCTCAGCACTGAAAGCTGCAAGCGAAACTTTGGGCCATCATAGTGGTACAAAACAGGCCTGAAAGCATCTTCTTCCAATGGTTTGCATTCTCTTGATGTCCAACTCTAACCTGAAATTAACAACTACATTTTGGTATGACTAGTGCTAGACAACCCAAAATTTTTCCCAAATTCTGTCTTAAATGATGTGGCACGTGAGCATTACTCTTTGTTATTACAATCACTAACAATTCATATCATTATTTGTTTAAGGTTTTTTATGTAATTAATTAATTAATTACCTGGGCTGGAAATCTTGATTCTCCTTTGCATTTCTTTCTTCCATGCAGTTGGGTCGATGTTTGACCCTCCAAAACTCACAGCCTTGCAATTTTCAAACAGCAATTTAAATTTTTATGTTAATTAATTAAAATTGAAGCCATTAATTATTCAAACTAAATTGTTCAATAAATAAATAAATAAAAACCTGAAAAACTCCATGAAGCTGGTGGGAAGTGTAGTTATAGGAAAAAGAGGCAATCTGGAGTTATTGCCCTTACAGAGTCTTATATTTTGTGGAAAGCCCTGCAAATGTTAATTAATTAATTAAACATATAATTTATAATTTGGATGAAAAACTATTATTAAGGAATGCTCATAAAGTAATTAAGGACCAACGATAATATTTAAGACATGAGATTCCAACCGAACACTCAAATTAAAGCAAAAGAAAGGAAAAAAAAAAAAATACCAAAGAGTTGGCGGTGGAGATCTTCTGCATGGTTTCATTATTGCAAACAAAATAACCTCCCAAGACTTCATTTCTGGGCAGCATTTCACCAGGAGGCAATGTCTTGTACCACTTCTGAACCGTCGTCTGATCATTATGTGCTGCATTTTCATCAACGATAAATTCCTCATCAACGAGGTACTAGTACCAAAACTACTATATGATGACTTTTATAAATACGTCGTTTTCGGCGGAACCCATGTAAGCACTCGTAGTTTCTCATCGATTGATTGTCGGAATTAAAAGTGAGCATGGCCGCCACATTCCGCCACGTTAGGTGGTTGTGTGATCGGTGGTAGTGGTGGTTGTTGCCATGGTAGTAGTAGTAGTATTGAATGTGGACATTTTGGAAGTGGGGACGAGACATATACAACGGCACAGTTTCCATCAGTTTCAACAGCACAGCGTGTGTTTTTTCTTTCTTTTTTTCTTTTTGGCTTTTTGGAGGGCATGAGCAGTCAGTCATGACAATGAAAAATAATTAAATTCTTTTGTTCTCTTTTCTCTCTCTTGCTTTCATCAAAATTTGAATCAAAGAGGCCGCCAGTATATTGAACTTGAATAAGTTGTTGTATGTTATTATCATTTTTTTGTTCTCAATAGTTTGAGTTTTGAAATGACTATTCTCCCTCTTCATAGTACAAAATTGATGGTTACTTTATATTATAATTAGCTATAGTAAATGTGTGTGGGACTATTGGATTAGGATTGAGGGGTCCATATACAGTGCATGTATTTTTTTTCTTTTCGATAATTTAGAAATCTTTTGAAAACCGCTTACAAACTCAACTTTGAAACTTTAGGGCGCGTTTGTTAACGTTTTCAAAAAACTGTTTTTTGTTTTTTGAGTCACGAAAACTGGAAAAACGCGTTTGGTGGGATGATTTCAAAAAATTGTTTTATAAAACATTGAGAACTTTTCAGTTTTAATGAACAAAAAATTAAAAACTTTTTTTAGCAATAAAATTTACTCAAACCAAATCTATCTTTTGGATCTTCATGGATCTATACCAAAAGGATGATGAGATTCGATAGGTTTGATGATGAAAATTAAATTTTTTATTAGGTAATTTTAATTTTTTTTGTTTTAATGTTAATTATTTTAATATCACTTTTTCATTATTTATAATATTAATCTTTTAAAAATGATTTTAAATATTATACCAACATGTTTTTTATGTTTTGATTCTCCGAATATCGTTTTCAACCATTGCTACCAAACGCGTTTTCGAATTCAAAAAATCCAAAATCAGTTTTTCGAAACTTCAGATTACAAGAAAAACAAAAACTGAAAAAGAAAACGTTACCAAACGGCCCCTTAGTTCCCACCGAATCTTACAATTTTACGAAAATAGAAAACTATGGTCTTTGTGATCCGATCATTCTGCTAACCCTACATCGGGTTATTGTGCCAATTCATCATAAGTCATGACTATTAATTATCAGCATTCACAACTATATATAGAGTACTTCTCTAATCAGGACCGTCTGATTTTATAATTTCAAGAATACCAACATAGTCCCTATTCACAGTGGGTCTACAACCCCACATTAACAAATACCCACACCCAATATGATTTATGGGTGTTGGTTACATCCTTAACTTATAATTTTATGACGTTCTTACTAGAAAACCACCATAATATATATATATATATATATATATATATTATTAAAATTATTTACTGCATTGATTGAGACAACAAATATTTTCCTTTATAATATATTATAGTTGTTACTTGTGCCTTAGGACACTACTTTTACTATAAAAATATAGGCTGTATTGATTGAGACGATACATATTTTCATTTTATAGTATATTGTAGTTGTTAACTTGGGCTCTTATAACATACTAACTATATATTATATATATATATATATATATGAAATTCTGGGACCCCATTGCACCGAATTCTGATACAGCTTCTAGAGACTTTTTGAAAATCTAGAACTTTCGTCATTACAAGGTTTTGTGTTGGTCCAAAACGACAACACAAGTATATTTGTACGTGGGAGTTCGAACACACAATGTATCATTGTGTGTATGAGTAGGGTTGGGTCTAATCACTTAATTGCCTTACAGCATGTATAAAGTTTAGTGTTTAATTTGTATGTTTTAATTCAAAAAACATGAAGGAAAAAGAAGAAGACTGATACATTATTCATGTTGTCATTGTCACATAACCATAATATTTAAATCCCATGAAAAGTTTTAAAAGTAACGTTTTATATACATAATGGTCCAAGAAGATTGTGATATATAGGTTTCAAAAAAAAAAAAATTGTGATTATCCCAAAATTAATATAGCACTAGCTGTAAATCAAACAATCATGAATCTTACATCCATTCTTAACCGAGTGGTTGTACATTTGCATTTCACATTTAATAGGTGTTCTATATCCCTCCTAATTTGCTAATTAAATCATAAAAGTGTAGGAGATATATCCTTATAGTGAGGGTTGAATTCTAAGCAAGTATGGCCTAGGGAGAGCCCATGAGGCAACGCCTAGAGTCCTCGATTGTAAGAGGCCTCCAAATTGTAGTTATAAAAAAATGATTTTAAAATATAGTCCATATAAAACTTTAAACAAAACAAGCCATAATGACTTTAAAATCGCACACCATATACTTATGAGTGGCGATATTGGCACCCTCAAAAACCGTTTGTACACCCCTTTCGTATGTACACCCCTAAGATATTTTAAAATCTTTAATTCGTAAATAAACCCCTTTAATACCAAAAATACCCTTTCTTAATTTTATTTTATTATATTTTGCAAGTACACCCCACTATTTTGTTATCTATCACTTCTATTATATTTTATATATATATATATTTGAAAGTTTATTTTTTATTCAACTAAATAATTTATCGTAAAAAAAATAAAAAAATTTCAAACTCCGAAAACCATCTAGGATCACTTAGATCACTTTAAAATTTCTGAACAAAATTTCTTTTCTTTGCAACTATACTTTTTTTTTTTTAAAAAAAAATTCTTTAATTTTTGAAGCTCAAAATTCTCTCAACTTCTCTGATTCCACCAAATTGAAAAAGCTCTCACTCCAAAGGCAGAAAAATTATCTCTCTCACACTCAAAGCTCAAGTGATTTTGGTATACTGAGGTCGATAAGCGATTTATACCGGAAATGAAATCATCAAAGAGCGAGGGAATTGCTGGTTTGGAAGACTAAATCAGAGTAGGCGAGGCGGTGTTTGAAGAAAGTCTCCACAGAAAACCTGATCAGTTGAGAGCCAAAACCGAAGACAACCCAGAAAACAAAACAACAGACACACCCCATAACCCATTAGCAATCGCCCCATTTAATTATGTTACATGCAGGAATGGTGTGTATGTAAATGTGGTGGATTAGTGAGGGAAGCCTTCAAGACAAAAGAAGTGGTGAGACTCGATTGCTCACATGCAGGCATCAATGACTGCAAAAAGATAGGTGTGAAGCTTCGGGATTTAGTTCCTTGTGTTCCCTTTTTAAGGATGAGCAATTATACTCTGGAGGGGAAAGAAGGACCAGGAACTCGACTCAGTGATGGATCCAGCAACAAGTCCATAGATGCTTCGATGGCTGACGAGTTGGTGTTCCTCGACTCAGTGATGGATCCAGCAACAAGTCCAAGAAGGACCAGCAATAAGTTTTCTCCGATGCGTATTGCTTTCCCTGTATTGCTGACGAGTTGCTGTTCCTCTCAGACATTGTTTACCTTCCTCCTTCAACTCAAATGAAGCAACCGTAAAGTTTTGTTCACCATACCCCCACGGCACCAGGTATCTTGATGGATCTCAAACACCAGTAATTATTTTGGGACCAAAATTTGCACAAGACAACATAAATTTTCGATGTCTATTTGCTTTCAATAGAAATTCTGATTTATGCAAAAAAATTATGTTACAAGCTTAAATTCTGAAGGGTCGAATATATTAAGTAAAACGAAAAGAAATGGAGGAACATCTTCAAGCTCTTCTTGCTTATAAATAGATTCTTAGTGATGTGCTCATCGCTTTTGAAAGACCAAGGGAAGAGCCCATCGATCCTGTTAAGCGAGAACTTAATGAAGATATTGTTAAGAAGCAAAGTCTCGAGAAAGAAATACACGAACTTCGTAGTACGCTAGACATTTTGGAAAACCTGATGGAAGAGCCATCCGGTGCTACAAGTGATGAATGACACAGGTGATCAGCTTGAATAATCAGGATTTGGCCTCGGAGAGTCATATATGCTTCAAAGATGTGGAGTTTTTTGCTTTTGCTTGTCTGCTTCAACTACTCTGCAAGCTAAGAACTACTTATGATTTTGTATTTTGCTGGTTTCATTTTGGTTGTAAATCCCAGACGACAGTGAAGTTTAGTAGCTTAAATGCTTAATCACCGTCAGTTTCACCAACTTATGTATAAGAAAAAGTTATTGTCAAAAAAAAAATTATGTTACAAGCTTATGAGCTCTTCCTCTAGCCTTGATCATAGTCATCATAGGATTAGATGATTGATCCAACACCACACTACATGGCAACAAGTACAAAAGGAATGTTGGTGCCTGATTAGCTTCCTTAACACATAAGAAGTCCAAACATTATTAGTCAAAATTTGAGCTATTGTAATACCTGTAACACATGTGCTAAAGAGAAAAAAAAATTGAGCATAGTTGCATTCTTTTTACTTCTGTAATACATGTGCAAAATATGAAGTCTATAAATTCTAAAGTATATGTCAACTGCAACCAAAAAAAAAAAAATAGAGGACAATTTAATTGTTTGTGCCAACCTCAAACACACCTAGAGTGGCATCACACCTAAACAGGAAGCAACCATTCCATCAAAGAAACAAAATTAAAGAAAATGAATAGTCAATGGTCTTAATTCCATTGTAAGCCTATCAATATGATCATCATACTATATACGTACCTGTAGAAGAAAACTTGAATATGAAACGTAATAAAATGTTGTCGATAATAAACTTAAATAGCCTAAAATATTAATAAATTACTTGTTACATACAGAAAATATAAAATTTAACACAGGAAAATGTACTCATTGGCTATCTAGAGTAATTGTGCTATGTTTAGCACCATCGACACTAAGTTTCTAAAAGCACTTATATTAGTTGTATATGGAGTTGCCCATCCTTCTGCGCATGGATAACGATATTTAAACCAATTAGAGGCTATAGGAGGCATAGGTGAACCTGGAAACATGAAGACCTGTAGACAAATAAATAAAAATCATCAAACTAAAAATAAATAAAAAAAATTGAATTACGTGAAAACATTCTAAATTATTTAACATATACCTTTACGAAATGACAATCATTCACAAAACCAATAGAAATAATTTTGTGAGAGAGCGAGGTAATGGATTGGATCGCAGTGGAGAAATGTAAGACATTGTCGTTGAGATATAAATAGTAGTACAACATTATATTTAGAAGCAATTAGATGACCAGTGTCCGGCATGGTCATCCAATAGTCAATGCCTGGATTGGCCTCAACGTATGAGAGCGAATTCATAACCTCTTGTGCTCTATCATGATAGCCAAATAATTGAGTATAATAATCATAATGTTGTTGTAACTCGTCAATCAAGTCTCTTCTTACTTGGATCCAATTATCATCACCCATCCATCCAACTAGCCACTACTCGAAATCCACAATTACCATCACCAAGAACATCCTTAACATCACGAATATAAGGTCTTAACCCTACTGGAAATGAATCAATGAAAGAGATAGGCTTAAATGTTTGTGACTTAACCTCTTTTAATTTTTCTCTCGCCTTTTTGAATGCACAACATTTGTACTCAAAGACATCAAAGATGGAGAATGACTTCCTTGTGTGTATAATACATACTCGAACATAGATGGATCACGACGAGTAGATGTATCATGCTTCGTTGGAGGTCGACCTCTTGTATTACACTTAACCTCTGGCTCGATAAGAAAGTTGATGCAGGATTTGCTAACTCCTTCAATTTTTTTTAGTAATTGCAACTTGCTCCCATCATCAACTTGTCAAACGTTTCTCAATCATCTCCATCTCAACTTACAATTTAATTTTGCCGATTCATTATTAGTGGTGGGCACAAGGTCTAATTTTCTCCAGTGGGAATGGATAGAGGATAAAGGAATAGGCGACCTTCTCGTTTGTATCCTGAAATCTCATGAGCACATGGTAACCGTGTGAGTCGAACTACACAGCTACAGATAGAGTCATTTGAATCAACTCTTTCATACTCATCAAGTCTCTGTTCAATGCATTTCTTGATACAAATCCCCTTAATTCCTTAAATCTGAAGGTTTAAAAGAAATGTTGCACCAAGGTCAAGCTCCTCTCAAATGAAGCTTTAATCTCATTATGCTGCAGTTGTAACAAACCATGAATTTTGTCCATGACGTTAGGAAATTCCCTTGAGATACCCTAGTTGTCTCTTCAATTGTGAATGAGAAGATTCGGCCCTGTAAACACAAAGGTTTAATAATCATAACTATGTTTAAATTAAATTATATTCATAAAAGTAAAAAAATAAAATAAAAATTACCTATTTGTTGTTGAATTTCCCAAATGCATAACTAAATCAGTCCATGCTGCAACAAACTTTTCTTTGTACTTATCCAACCATGCTTGCTTCACATAATCAGTGCATCGGATAGTTAGAGAATTCCCTCTCCATAAGACTTAAGTTGTGATTGTATTCTTGTTTCGTAGAAGATAACACCAATACATTCCAACTACAATGAATGTCTCCCATTTCTCATTAGTATCAAATAGCTTTTTGCAATGAGCTAGTACATTTCTCGAAATATGCCATCTACAGAGAAGATTAGATGCATTTGGAAATACACTTTGAATGGCATTCATTAATGCAATCTCTCTATCAGTCAAAATCACACTCGGAAGCATATTTTCATCCATGATAGTTTTCAATTTCTCTAGCGCCCATGTATAGTTATCTACCCTCATTTTCAAGAAACACAAAAGCGACTGAAATGTCATCTCTGGTTGATGTGACCCCAACTATCTCCAATAGTGGAAACGATATTTGTTGGTTTGTTACAATCCATAATTAGAACACGGGGAAAAGCTCGTAACACTCAATTGCTAAAGGAGTGCCCAAAACAAATCTCTAACACTACCCGTATCCTCATTTATTCGATGCCACTCAACATAGCTATAACCAGCTAATTTGCTTAAAAGTTGCTGCATTGCGATCGCCCACAAAGTTCTTTAAACTTAAACTTTCGACGTGCATTGTAGATTGTTGTCATTGTAGTAGCATTGTTCTCATCTCTACCCTTTAATGTAAGTAATATGTCTTCGTCTTACCTTACTCTTGACATATCAACCAAATTCAAGTTTTCTTTGTACGCCTACCTACATATGAGTGACCCTCGAGATTTCGCAGCAGGATGATTTGTACACCACATATCACTTTTAATTAACATCCCCTCATCATTACTTTCCAACTTGAGTCCTTTAACAAAATGGCATCACATTTTTTGTACCGGTTGCCTTGAATCGCTTTGGCTTTTGACACTCGTTATTCTTTTTCTTATAAACACCACTTCTTTCACATGCAAAACTTATCCGTGGTCTTCTCCCTATCACATTCACATCGGATTTTTTATTTACTATAACGATCTGTTATTCCTTCCGGTGTCTTGTGCCCATTCTATAATGATTCTCTACTGTTGAAAACCTACATGAGAACATTCTTATTTTAGCCAATGATTATGTTTATATGACTAACAAAAAAAATCAAAACAATGTACCTGATCCGTTTAAAAAATTTCAGTGTAGTCCCACAAGTTCCAGCTGATTTTCAATGATACTACAATTTTCATCCTTAATATATCATAAAAATTTAATAATAGTCATTTATACAATTTAATCAACCAAAAATAAGACAAAATTTAGGTTATTCGTGAGAATTGTATTTTCATTAGAGATCACAAAAGCACATTACGTAATTTTAATGCTACATGTTAAAAAAATGGCAACAAACAATGCATATTGCAAACATTCTGTTATCCTTGTTTTCGGCTTTGTAAATATACTTCACCTAAACTATTCAACAACAGTACAGAGTTAAAACAATATACAAAGCTCATACATACTTTTTTTTTTTTAATAGCAGTTATCATTAAAAGGCCAAAAAGCCAACAAAACACAAGAGACTAAAGCCAGGCCTGGAGAGACACCAACCCAAAAAACGAGCACACAACGAGAAAACAGAACGAGAAAAACAACATCAAACCAAAGCGAAACAAGAAACGAAAACTGTCTCATAGCAGTAAATTGGTTTGCCTTTTTCTTTTTCATTCAATCATGGTATCTATAGTAGTACATTATCGTTAATCATCACATTGCAGTAATTTGTTGTATTGTTTCTCGTATAGTTCCACAACGTGCTAAACTTTAAAGCTATAGCATGTTATCAATTTTCTCAGGAAAATATTGATAACTAAATTTCTTTTCTTTTTTTTTTTTTGAACAGCTGAAAGCAAATTATATTAAAGCTTGATAAATAGGCAGCAAAACAAAGGGAAACAGGCACATAGCCTAAAGAACGGCAGCCCACCTAACAGAACAAGCACCCAACAACCCCTCAACACACCCAGCTTCGCCAACTAGAAAGCAAAAGGAAGACCCCATATAAAGACTGCTGCCAACTAAAACATCAAAACAGAAAAGACAAATAAAAAATATTATAAATAAAAAAAAATCTATAGCTGTTTCAATTTTTCTAGCAAAAACTATAGATATTATAGAGAAGACTAAGCAATAGATTTTATTTTTGTAATAAAAATAATTTAATACTACTTTGTCACAACCACTGTCTTCGTCCGATGATTTTGATTCATTCTCCATACTTCCCATCAATTTGTATTCCTCAAAAGAAATTGAAATTAGTATTTAAATAGAAGTTAGGTTGAGAAATAGAATGGTTTTTATTTATGATATGTGAAAATCAATAGGAAACTTTTTTTTTTTTCTTTTTTTAAAAAAAAAAAGTATTAATAAAACCAATTAATATTATTGGTGGTGTACTTACAAACTATTTAGTCCCTTTAAGTAATTTTGCTTAAGGGTAATATTGGATTTTCAATAAAATACTACTTTGGGTGTACATACAGTTTTTGAGGGGTGCCATATCGCCACTCTATACTTATATATATATATATTTTAAAAAAGGGTCCACCAATGGAACTTAACCCATAATTACTTTAAAAATGGCCCACCATACACATATTTTTTTTTTTTTAAAAGGCCCACCAATAGAACATATTTATAATTCTACAACACAATATGGATCAAAGGTAGCAATGGGATGGTGGGTTGAAAAAAACTCAATACTCTCTTGATACGAAAATTTAGAAGTCATTGTTTTGAAAGTAATTAACTCAATACATTTTTTTCTTTTTTCGAAAACCTTTTTTTTTTTTTTTAAGTAAGCTTAGTGGCCAGTTTGGTATTGTTGTAACTTTTATAATAATCATGTTAGCTATGCTGAAGAATATCAATTGTAAAGTAATCAACAGATGTTTGGGTAATTGTATTTTTAAAACTACCGTATAGTTCAAAACAGTATAAATGTTTGGTAATTTTATTGTAAAAGTGCGAGATTTGTTACAATCTAAAATACATGATTTTAGGACTATATAATATATATATTCCATTAATTATATATAACCAATAGTTAGTAGAATATTTAAATTGGAAAAAAAAAAACTCCATAAGAACAATTAAAAGATTTTTAAGAGATTTTATAAATCAAATCAATATTTAAATAGAATATTTAATTTTAAGATGAAATAAGATATATAATTATTTTAATTTGATATTTTAAAAGATGCATTAAATCTGAAGTAGATTATTCATACCACTTTTAAAAAGTAACCTCCCATCTACTTCTCAAAATCACTGTCAAAACTTTCAAATTATCAATTAATCACTTTTGGAAGTTTTACCAAACATTATTTTATGTCAAATTATAAAATTTTGATTTTAACTTTTTAAAAGCAATACCAACTGGCCCTTAATTAGTGCTTTTGATGTCAAAGATGTGACACGAGCAAGGTTAAAATAATATATCTTTAATGCAATTATAAAAAATTTTTGGTAACTTTTTTTTTTTTTTTGGTTTGCTATTTTATTGTGTACATTTATAATCCTGAGTTTGAGTTATTATATTGATTTTTATAATATTTATTAAGAAAAAAAAAAATCAAGTAACATACATAGAGTATAGAGGGCCTCATTTTCTATAGTTCCCTTGGGTTGGGCCGCCCTGATTCTGAGTCGTGTTTATAATAGTTAATTTCATTCGGTCTTGTCAGACCCCTATCCAATCGGTGTTAAATTTAAAAGAATTCATGTAATCATGATTTTATGATATTAATTATATACCATAATGCTAGACATGACACTTTTGCATCCTCCGTTTTAATCACAACGTATGAATGACAATTAGTAAATCCGATACACATTATGATTTAAATTCACTGGTCCAACATGCTATAAGGTTCAATGCCACATAATATGGTTGGGATAATACAAATGTGAGATTATTAATATCTATTATTACTCTCAAAAATATTAAACAATAGTACCATATATATATGGAATAATTGAAACCGTACGAAAAATTCATGCGGGATCCCACATTAGAGAATTACATATATATTATATAATAATATTAGATATATAATCTATATACACATAGTTTCCCATGATAGAACTGAACTTTTAAGATTAAGATGAACTTGTGAGTCATTGATTAAGTTTAAGTTTAAGAAGACTTGACTAAACTGAAGTATATGAATCTAATGGTTCATATTGTAGAATTGATATAAATAAAATCAGTTCGTCCTGATAAAGAAAAACTATATATTAATATAATATATATATATATACGGTGATCCTCTAGTCGGGACTCTTGACTTTATAATTTCAGGACATCCAACCACAGCCACACATTAACAATACCCACACCCAATGTGAATGTGTAGCTGTGGGTGATCATTGTCCTTACTTTATAATTTCAAGACGTCCTTATTAGAGAACCACCCTCGATATATATATATATATATATATTCATATCATTTGCGGTTGCACACTTAAAACTAAGACATTGTTATGCTGAATTATGCTTGTCATTTCCCGCAAAGCCACATTTGGCTGTGGGCCTGTGGAAATTGTCCCAAATAAATTTAAGATATTGGTCATTTGACATGAAACATGATCGTTTAACATTATAAATGGGTAATTAATCATTAGACAATGTTTGATTAATTAGATAACTTAAAGAGTTGGCTACGTTAGCTATTATTGTGAGAGTTGGAAGCTTAATTACATTTAAATTAAACAAGTTAGAAAACAAGCTTTGACCTTTAAACTCATAAGTCATTCAGCTCAATTATTTAATTTTGGGAATTATCATTTGAGTCTCTATGTTTTTCTGAATTTTTTTTTTTTTTAACTTTTTGTCCATTTTTCATTAGCTTGGTCTCCATGTTTTCAAAACCCATCAATTTAGTCCCTCTATGAGTCAGATATTACTCAGAGTTAACGGTTTCAAGGGTATTTTTGTCTCTGACCAAAGAACATGCCACACATCAATACCATTTTTTTAAATATTTATTTAATTTTTAAAAAATACAAAATTAGAAAATAGAATTCAAACAACACAAACCTTCTTCATCAAACACAGATCTACCGTACTTCGATCAAATCCCACAAATAGAATTTAAACATAGATCTTCTTCATTAATCCCAAATTCCTCTTCATCTGATTTCTAAAAAAATGAAACGAATTGAAAAAAAAAAAAAGATGAAGCAGGTACTTCATTTGAGATGGTTCCCATCGTTACTATCTTAGATGGAGCTTATCAGAGAGGCACTCCATCTGCAGAGAAGTTCCATCGCAACCATTTGCGATGGTTGGTGCTCCATTTGCGAGACCCAAACTTTGATCTCCATAGAGATCTTGATTTGGATCGGTGGCGGTGTTGTCATGAACTGGAAGGCGGCATCGAATTGGGACAACAATCTGGCTAGAGAGCTCATTTGAGGAGTTTGTTGAAGAAATTGGTGGCAGATCTTTGGATCTACGATTTTGGATTTGGGGTTGAAAGAAGAATAAGCTTGTTAAAGTTTTTTTTTTTTTTTTTTTTTTTTTCAAGATTTGTGTTGTTTTGGTTTTTGATCTAAAAAGAGTTTTATGCCAAATTAAACTTCAATTTTAAATTTTATAATTTAATGACACGTGTTAACTTTGATTGGATTTCTAGCCAAGTTAAATTGTAAATTCTACAATATTAGAGGGTAAATCGTACTTTTAATTAACCTTTTAATTTCACTGAAGAGTAAGAAAGTCATTTACATTTTCTATAACCTTATAATTAAATTTGTGATCAAGGGGACAAATTGATGGGTTTTTGAAATATATGGACCAAGCCAGTGAAAAATGGATAAGCAGTTAAAATAGATAATTTAAAAAAAATAAAAAAATAAAAAATAAAAACATAAGAACCAAATGATAATTCCTCTTAAATTTTTAATTTTTTCAAGCCAAATCATGAATTAATACAACTCCTATTATCCCATTAATATTATACCATCTCACTTTACTGCCATGCTAGCTTGCACCATTTCACTCTACAGCTTTCGATTTGAGTTTGTGACACAGTTTCTTTTTTTTAAACATATACATATATGTTAATTAAATAGCTTGTTGATGACATAAACTTAAAACATTGGGAACTTTAAGTTTTAGTTGACCTCAAGAATAATAGAAGATAAAAATGAGGTTACTGTTGCGTACGAATTACATCTAATTAACTAATGCAAATATATATAATAATAATAATTGGGTTCGGGAGAGACTAACGTTATAGAGTGACTTTATAACACTCTTCTAAAAGTGAGGTTTATATAATAATAATACTAATAATAATAATTATTGTGGTTACCATCAGAGTATTGCCTTCGGCCAGTTTTTATAATCTTTTAAGATAGTGAGGTTTCATATTTTTAAAAACAAAATTAAAATCATACTATTATATTTGTTCAATAAGGTTAATGAACTGATTAATCTATAAAAGCATCTTTATGATATCCTCAAACTACGAGAATAATCAAATTTTGATTTTTTAACCTAAAATACCGTCCAATAGAGTTACTAAAATTTGACATAGCTTTAATCATTAATCAAATTGCCTTTTCAAGAATCAAATTTTAAAATTGATTTTCAATCATAAATACAAACATAATCCAAAATAACTGCCGTTGTAATTTTATTCCTTCTCTCTCTTGTGGCTTTTTTTTTCTCTTTTATTTTCTCTGATCGCTTATGTATCTCATCATTGTTTCGACTCAAAAATTTCAATAAGGTAAATTTGTCTCTTCATTACGAATGGATCAATACCTAGATCATATATCTTCTCTTGTCTTTTTTTTTTTTAACCCTGTTTGGCTAATGATAAATTGAAGGAAATTTTTTTGATTCTATAACAACAATCAAGATTGAATTTTGAGGTAATATTTATTAACTAGATTTAATTCACCCAAAAATAGTGAATTGATTTGATTAGTCTTATCGGATTAGTGGTGAAAGAAATTCAAAGAGAAATCATCATTTTGATGTGCAGAGAAAGAAAAAGAGGAAAAGAGTATTTATATCTTGAGATATGATGTATATATAAATACTACAGGTTTGTGAAATGAAAAAAATATGGTAGAAGTAGATTTTTTGATTTAAATAAAATGTACTATTGTGAACTACACAATCATCAATTTTAGCAATCCCTGAAAACAATCCTCAAATACTGATCTAGCAACTTTTGAAGATTCAAATTTGCTTATATCACTAAAGATACTCTAACCATGATGGCATCTATCATAAGCTATAACAATGTAAATATCAATAATATTCCCGATTATTTTTGATATATATATATATATATATTTTTTATTTATTTTCAGGGTACTAATAATAAAATATAATTATATATATATATATATATATATATAATCTTTAACTATCTCGATATGTTGTATATTATTAACTATATTTCCATCGATATTTTTAAAATATTTGAACCTTAATTGATATTTTCATCAAACTCATATTTACTTCTTGCCTATATAACAATACACTTGCTACCACTATAAGAAATTTGGTCTATGGCAACACGCAAAATATGTTGTTAAAACTTTCGCAATGCACAACTGTACGTTGCTGATGCGCCTATTGCCAAAAGTCCAAAAGTTTTTCGCAACATGCAGCGGAGTTGTCTTAGCACAACGACAACATACTATGTGCGTTGCGGTAGATAAAAGACAACTCATTGAGTGTGTTGTGTAAATAAAAGATAACGTGCATTAGCTTTGTTCGTAGATGTTTTTAAACATTTACAGCAACACGCACTATGTGTTGCCTTAAATAGTTTTACAGTAACACGCACACCCCACCAACTACTAGGCTCAACTACTTGGCTTGCCTCATGCACCCACCAACTACTATTGGACCTATGACCTAATTGATTGACACTTTAACTTTGCATGGGAGAAATATTGAATCATGTCTTGATAGTGGATGTTTTACCATTTGCTGCAAGCTTGACTTTGTTATTATTATAAACTTATTTATATATAACCTATATATGTATTAAATTATTATTATTTTTTTAATTAATATTTTATTTAACAACTTAATATTTTTATTACTTGATAATTTAAACTCATTCTGGTAATGAGTGATGCTAAACCGTCAAAAATATTTGTTCAAAATCATGTCCAAAAGATATGACATATGAGTTGTCGAGATTATATTATACACTCGATGAGATAAAGATGGTCAATGATATGCCTCTCACACTTGTATCACGAGGTTACGGGTTCGAGTTCTTCCACTTCTTAAAAAAAACTCCTAATTTTTGTAATACTTCAAAAAAATAGAAAGATCATATCACTTACACTATAATTTTATGATTTTCAGAATCTTGGCATCTCACATGCCTTCATTTGCACAATTTTTTTTTTTCCGGTAATATTTTGGATAAATATTGTTCTAATTTTAAAAGTGCTAGTTTAAATTTGTGTAGAAAATATTTTACGAGAGACAGCATACCATTATTTTAAAAATTAATATTAAATAAATTTAATAATATAGAAAACATTTGTCAATAAGAAATAATGTTAATAATATATATATATATTATTTGACAATTTAATAAAAATGCATGTTGTCAAAAGTCACCTACTGCAACGCGTAAAAATGTGTGTTGTGAAAGTGACTTGCACAATGCACAAACATTTATTGGCAATAACAAGACACATACAACAACATCAAAATAAAATATTTAGCTTCTAATTTCAGGACTCCCTAAATATTTATATATATTTTGCAATGAATAAGAATACATGAGATTAATATAGATTTAAAGATCTAAAAAATCAAAATAATTAATTAGAATATAATAATTTAGTTATTGCTATATATCTTCTATATATTGTTAATATACACATATTTTTCTATTTATAAATGAATTTCTAATTTTTAAATTAAAGTAGTTAGATTAAATTAGTATAGAAAATTTTATAGGTGATAACAACGTCATTATTTTTTTTTTTTAAAAAATCAACGTTTAAATAATTTAATAATTTAATAGACCTTTGTTAATGGTGGATGTTATTAAAAAACAGTAGACTTAGTTTTTTTTTTGTTTTTTTTTTTATTTTTTATTTTTATTTTTTTTAAAAAAAAAAGACTTTTGACAACATACAATTGTATGTTACTAATGTTATCTCTATCACAACATACAAAAATGTATGTTGTTAACTGTCACTTTACGATATATACAAAAAATTGCATGTTTCTAAAGATATATTTACAACGATATGCAAAACGTATGATGTTAATAATATCTTTACGCCAACATACAAAAAGTATGTTGCTAAAGATATCTTTACGACAACATGCAATATAGTATGTGCGGAATACATGACTTTTAACAAAATGCGAAGATGTGTATTGTTAAATCTTAAAGTTTTAACAACTTTCAAAGCCGCGTGTTGCTAAATACTAAATTTTTAACAACATGCGAAGATGTGTGTTACTAAATTAGCTTTTCAACAACTCGTAAAGATGCGTGTTGTCAAATCGTAGTAATTTAACAACACAAAAAATTGCGTGTTGTTAAATACTTATTTTTAACAACACGTGAAGTTTGTGTGTTATTATATATTAAATTTTTTAACAACGTGCAATGTATGTTATAATAAGTACTTTCACAATATCCATCAATTATGTGTTGTCGTATGTGTCTTATTATTGACAACATACATTTGCGTGTTGACGTAAATCACTTCCACAACACACTTTTCTGTGTGTTACGTAGGTGACTTTTCGCAACATATACCTCATGCATTTGGTTAATTGAATGTTGTTGTAGACTAAATTTCTTATAGTGTACCTATTGAATGTAGGTTTTGTTACCAGCTTATCTACAACAGGTTTGGTACCTACATGAATGGTCACTCTCTTACGTATCTCGAATGAAGCATGTATATATGAGGTTTTTTAATTTTTATTTTTATATATTTTTTTTAATTTTTTTTTTTAATTTTTATCATCGGTAAGATTTGATATGAGTTACGTGTCCCGAGGACATTCTATATGAGTTTTTGGATCCTCTTAATTGTAATCTCTTTTTAAAAATCCAGTATTATATTAATGCAAAAAGACAATGAACGATTGAGACAAAATAAATTAAAGAGGATATAACAAAGCAGTGATGATGTTTCAATACATGAACGAATTGGAGATGGACAGGCTTTCCATGAAATAATATCCATGCATCGTGGTAATAATCCACGTGAAGTAAGGTACACTTCTGATTGGTCAATAATTTCAGCTTCAAATTAAATATTTAATTAGTTAATTACTGATCATCGTATAATTATGAGTTTGGACTCTCTAATCTAATTTTAATTTGCCCGGCTTTTTTTTCTTATCTAAATGATATCTAAACATAAAAAAATAAAAAAAAAATAAAAAATTTTTTATATGATCAATTGTTAATTACTTTTGTTTTCTATGTACAAATAAGCGTTTCATTCAAACTCAATTAATCTTTAAAAACTGCTGAACAATAATCCATTAACTCTATAAATTGGTAATTTAATTTATAAATTAATCAACTAGAAATTCGAATTTCGTTGTATTTATACAAAATAAGTGTTAAAAGACAGTACCTTTCGATTGATTTCCCCTATGTTTAACAAGTATATATCCAACCATGTTATATTAGGGGTGAATTCATAAAGAGCCAATAAATTTTTTGATCATCTCATGCAATTTCCTCTTATTATATATAATTATTATATATATATAGATATATATTATATATATATATATGTCCCACCAACAAGTTCCAGATCAAATATCGGTGTCAGTTTCAATAAGTTCTAATAAATAAATTGAAGGAAGAAAGAGTGAAAATATCAAGTAAATTGATATGAAAGCTCTGAAGGTCATACCCGCATGTGCAACCAAAGCAATGGCGACGCGTCTCCAACTGTTTCTACATATTATATCGGAGTTAATTAATATGGAATTAATCAAAAATAATTATTAATAAAAAATAGATATAAAATTGGGCCGTCCAATGAAAAGTGAAATCCCAAGAAGTTGAATAGCTGTTTTCCAAGCTATTGCTTTGAAAACAATCAAATATCCTATATTACTATTATTTCTTATTTTCTCGGGATCATTTTATTCATTTTAATATTTCTACTATAATATAATTAACTACTTGTGTTAGACTTGTCCCAACTCTATGTACAGCGCGTGGATCATTTCTACTTAAATTAACATTGTTGTTAATCCAATCAAGTTTATATATATCAAAGCCTACCGATAAATCGATACTATGTTCATTCTCAGAGGTGAAGTTAGCTAGAGATGCACATTTTCCCTTTGGATCCTTAAATCCCCACATCACCATCCCTATTTGGGGATGTTTTTTTTTTTTTTTTTTTTTTTTTTTTTGTTTTGGGAAATGGGGAAATGGTGGGATGGGGATGATTTTCATCCACAAATTGAAATAGAGATGGGGATGGGTAATCCATTATACCCATCCTCATCCCCAAATGTGCATCTCTAAAGCTAGCTATATGAATTTGGGATAGAGGGTATGATTAAAAGATTTATAACAAAATGCAATAACAAACTATTTGGGGTAAAAGTTAAATAAATTTAAT